>JAJPUD010009603.1:29176-72769 GCA_023553655.1 Myrmecobius fasciatus
TGTTGAAGAACTACCCATACATGAGTTATACAAATAAAAAGCTTTAAAATAAAAAAAAAATTTAAAAAAGAAACTTACATTCAAAAAAGTGTATGCAAAGTATGTAAATGTGTGTGAGTGTGTTTATCATACAAATATATTCAAAATACTCAAAAGGACCTGTGATCTTATGGATTAGGGGAAGGGGGCCTTCCATGATACAGAGAGCAATCCATCCATGTCACTTTGTTGGAATTATTTGAATGAGAAAGCGTTTGTTTATTCCCCATCCTCCAAAGTGTACATCTTCTGCTAGGGTTGGGGAAGGAGGGTAGAGTCTGAGCCAAAATATGATCTTATGGGTCTTGGGTACACTGGATGGGACTCTAAGAAAGAGGTATTTAGTGGAATATTATCATGTGTAACCATGATATCAACCTCAATATGTATTCCCTTCTAGTGGGAGTTAATGGATTCTGAATAAATTATACAGTTCACGTATCTATTTGGAGACCTTTTTGAGATCTTTGCATCTCTTGTTGCATTTTTATAAAGTAAAATAAGGATTTTCCTGACTGCCACGCCCCACTATATAGACCAAAATTCTTAGTGGAATATTTGACTGTGATAGCTTAATACTGCAATATGACTTTTGGGACACCTTTTATTTATTGATGTACATGCATATAAACATACATACACATAGTGTATATCTCACCTGATCAGCATAAGAAGTAAAAGTCTGTGGCCTGATAGCAGATCTCTCTCTTCCAGTCTAACAAATTGAAGCTAGTTTACCATTCACCAATTCACCAGCTCTTGGAAAAACATCAAATTGATTCTGTGTCTGATACCCAAGTCTGAGGAACAATGACACTCATGAATAGACAGGCATCTCATTTCATAATACTGCAGTGATGAGAGACTCTCAAATCTCCCTGTGGAAAAGTAAACCCTTCCTAAAGTCTTTTTCAGTAATTAATGATATTATGAAAAAGAATCAGAGAACAGGACAGATTACTTATCCTGAACCTCAAGCCTGATTACTCTGAATTGGTTACTGGTTGTGGGGAGGAAGTACATGCTAGATAATTAAGATTTAAGTAGCTGTATGCATCAAGTATTGCCCTTCCCTCCCCTTCTTTCCACACACTCCCTCACGGGTCTACTCTGGATTCTCTATCAATTGTGTGTTCCTCCTTGATCCCTTGTATTCTCATGGGTGGAAGACAGGTTCTTCCCCCAAGCAGCTGCAATCACACTTCCAACCTAAAACCTCAAAGTGAGAACCCAAAGTCATAAGTCCAAATTCAAACAAAACAATGAACTTTCCCCCAAAAAAATATTGTTCCCCCCTCCTTTCTGTATAGAATGCCCTAATGAAATTAAAATGGGTTTGAACCCAGTTTTGTTGACTTGGGACTATGGGTGTATCATTGAAAAGTGCCTCAGAGATCATCTATTCTCATTCCTTCATTTTACAAATGATGAAAATGGAAGGATGAATTAGGGTTAAATAAATGACCCAAGGTCACATAGATAGTGAGTGGTCAAACTAGATTTGAACCCAAGGCTTCTGACTCCAAACTCTGTACAATTTTCACTGTTCCTATGAACACAGTTTTGTCTCAACCACTAGCATGGGCAGCTAAAGGGAGAAACTCCAAAGTAGGATAAAGGGTAGATTTTAAATTTAGGAAAATTGATAACCAATCTAATAAGAAACATTTATTAAAACCATGCATTGTATCAGACACTGAGCCAAGGGCTGGGTATACTAAAAGTGGCAGCTAGCTGGCGCTGCAGTGGATAGAGTGTCAGACCTGAAATCAAGAAGACTCATTTCCCTGGGTTTAAATCCAGCCTCAGACACTAATTGAGTGATCTTGGATAAGCCACTTAACCCAGCTTACCTCAGTTTCCTCAGCTGAAAAATGAACCAGAGAAGGAAATGGCAAACCACTCTAATATCTTTGCCAAGAAAATGCAAAACAAGACCATATAGAAACATATACAAAGAAAAAGCAAAACCTGTTCCTTCCCTCCCAAAGCAGTCTAATAGATAAACCAAAGGGAGTAAACAGAGGCTTTGTTAGTTCATAAAAAGAAGCTGTGTTAGTTCACAAAATCCTTGAGGAATTCATTCTTAATGGAAGAGCATGTCTCTGACTAGTTACCACTCTATGAATTTCACATAAAAAGAAGAGGAAAGAACAAGAACTTACTAATACAAAGGTATTAGGCTTCAGGACAACCAATTTTGAGGAATTACGAAACGTAATCAGTCTAGTGCACTAAGAAGAAATATGAAAACTCCAGAGTGTGGAGGCAAACTGAAGTATCCTGAGGGATATCCTAATTAAAGCACAGGCAATTACAATTCCTCTGAAAAAGGGAAATGAAAGGACTGAGAAACATCTGTTGTGGATTCTTGAAGGACTGATGAAGGATGTATAGTGTGAGGTGAAAAAAAATCAGACCTTGCCAGCACCAAAGGAGCAGTTTGGGAACTTTGTTGGGCAAGACCGGTGGCTGTTGGGTATGGGTAGCTTCAGGCCGAATTGTTCAAGACTGTTTTAGCCAAGGGGATAAATAAGAACAAGTACAAGGATTTTTGGATAATATAAGGGATCATAGAATTATGATGGTCAAGAGATTTGTTCACATAGATTAAATCTGTATGAAATGGGAGGTCTTCTGTGTCCAGAAGGAAGGTGAATCCATGGAAAGAAAACAAGAAGATGCAGTATAGTACCTAATGCCAAGAGAATTTATTAAGACCTACTGTATATCAAGAACTCTATATTGAATTCTGGATAGAAAGACAGAAATAGAATGAAATCCCTGCTATCATAAAGCTCACATTCTGCAGGAGGTGACAGAACATTCATGTAGATACACTCCCCACACCCCTATATATATATATATATATGTATGTATATATATGTACATATATATACATGATAATTTGAGGAAAGAATATTTCTACAAATTAGATTTTAAGGTTTGCATCACACTTTACATGTATTATTTAATTTAAATGTCACCAAAACACTAGGAGGTAGGTACTATTCATTATTCTTATTTTGCAGATAAGGAAACTGAAGATTAGAAAGTTTAAGATATTTGCTCAGAATCATCCAAATAATAAGTTTTTGAGACTGAATTTGAATTAGGGTCTGCCCAACTTCAAGTTTGATCATCTAACCATTGTGCTTAAAACTTTTGGGACCAAGAAAGCTCTCCTGTAGGAAAAGGTTGGTAAATTGGACTTTGAAATTAAGTTGATCATATAAGTAGCAGACATTAGTTTCAGCCTGAGTTATCTTCTCCACATGTTCTCTCTTTGGATGCTCTTCCCCTCTCCTGTAATGGTAACCTCTGCTGGAATAAATCCCATGAACATATAAAAAGGAAAGGTCTTTTTTTTTCTTTTGGTAATTTAATTTGCTTTGCTGTTGATTAAATGTCTTTTGCTTTTAAATGTGTCTTCATATTGGCTGGATAGGAAAAAAAAATTGGTGGAGACTCATGAGCTATGGTTTTGAATGGGTACAGAACTACAGAGTGTCTTGAAGAAGGGTAGTTATCATCTCTGGGAGACCATTTAAGGGGTTATAGCAAAAATGGCACTTCATATTTCTATAGCACTTCAAGGTTAACAAAGCATTTTATCTACACCAATATGTTGATATAGGTCATACAAATATTTTATAGATGGGGAAATTGTACTTCACAGAGGTACAATAACCTGTCCATGCTCAGATAAAGAATTGGTGTCAAAGTTAGCAGTCTTGGGATTTAGAATTCAGTGGGATAGTGGAGCTCCAACCCAGGTCCCTGATTTTACAGTTTAGAAAAATAAGACTCAGACAGCTCAGCTATCTTACTAAGGGTTTGTTGTTGGTTAAGTCATTTTAGTCATGTCTTATCTCTGTACCCATTTAAGGTTTTCTTGGCAGAGATACTGGAGGGGTTTGCCATTCCCTTTTCCAGTTCATTTTACAGATGAGGAAACTGAGACAAACTGGGTGAAATTAACTGTCTGAGATCAGATTTGAACTCAGGAAAATGAGTCTTTCTGATTCCAGACCCAGTCCTTTCTTCCTTAGGGTAATATACAAAAAATAGCCATGATGGGATTCAGAGTCAAATCCTTTGGCCAATAATCCAACAATGCACTAATTCTAGAATAAGAGTCACAGCTACTATAATGCTACCAATTAAAATATTTACTAAGTACCCAATTTGTGCCAATCATTGTGATCAGTGCTACAGATATGAAGATAGAAATAAAATCAGTTTTGCCTTCAATGAGTTTACATTCCTTTGGAGGATATAGCATCCACATCATCTGTTAAAATGGAAAGAGCACAGACACTTTATTTCTGAGCTCCTGGAATCATATCCACATGTAATGCAGTGTGATCCTGGACAGATCATTTAATCTCCCTTGGCCTCAGTTTCCTCATTTGAAAAATCAAAGAGATGAACTAGATGGTCTCCAAAGTCCCTTATACTTTTTCATCTAAGATACTATACATCATTAATTAGTAGGATTTTTTTTTTACTTCACACTATATCCTGGAGAATACCTCTCTCTGTAAGACAGTTTTGCTTTAAATCTATTCACTATTTCTGCACAAAATGGTCAGGCCTCCACCCAAGCCTGTTTGTATCTCTCCTACCTCCCACAGCTGCTCCCTGAAAATGTAAGCTGGGACACCCATACCCTAGAGAAAAAATCATTTAATAAAGAGCTGGCAAGCCTAGAAAATGCCAGTTTCTAAAAGAAAAGCCATTTATCCCAGGGAGTTAAGGGAATTTATATTCAACATTATGAGCCAATTTGCAATTGTTTTGGCAAATGATCTACAATTGGGGTGAAGCTAGGTGATTAAAGAAACAATGAAAACACAGAACTTATTTTTTTGGGGAGCTAGAATCTTAGAAAAGTTAGCCTGTTTATATTTAGGGATAAGGCCTTAGAATTTCGGGGGGCAACAGTGAAATGGGGGGAGGGGCTGCTCAAGAGAGCAGCTCCTAAGTCACTTAATCAGAACATCCACAAACAAGAATCTACTCTGGGAGTCAGAAGGACCTGAGTTTTAAATCTGATTTCAGGGCTTACTGGCTGTGTGACCGTTGGCAAGTCACTTGACCTTTCTCTGTATCACCTTCTTTTGTAAAATGGGAATAGCATTAGCATCTACCTCTCAAGTTGTGAGGATGAAATAGGATAATATCTGTAGGGCGCTTTGCAACCCTTAAAACACTATGTAAGCATGATAATCATGGAAATACATATAGAACTGCATATGTTTAACATCTATTAGATTGTTTGCCCTTTAGGAGACGGGATGGAAGGGAGGGAGGGAGAAAAAAAAATTGAAATACAAGGTTTTGCAAGGATGAATGTTGAAAATTATCTATGCTTATGTTTTGAAAAAAAAAACTTTAATAAAAATGCTATGTAAATGTCTTATTTTTCCTAGTTATTCTGATATTCTGTGAAGACTTTCAGTGAAGAAAAAGTCAATACCTCCCCAACTGGGGACAGCTCTAATTGCTTGCAAGTTTGTTTTTATATGTCATTGTTCGATCATCTTTCAGTTTTATCCAACTTGATGTGACTGCATTTAGGGTCTTCTTGACAAGAGATACCAGGATAACCATTCACTTCTCTAGCTCATTTTCTGAATGAGAAAACTTAGGCAAGCAGGGTGAAGGGGCTTGCCCAGAGTCCCACAGCTAGTAAGTGTCCAAGACTGGATTTGAACTTCTTGACCCTAGATCCTGCACTCAATGCACTCTGGTACCACTTAGTTGCCTCTGCTTCTATGTAATATCTTCCAATTGTTTTCAGAATCATAGATTGAATGCTGGGTTTCTAAACCAAGGGTTTGTGTATGTGTGTGTATTCTGGACCCATTTGGCAGCTTGCTGAATCATAAAATCATCAAGAGTTGAAAGGGTCCTTGGAAGACTTTCTTGGAAGTGTAGTAACTTGTCTAATGTCACTTGGCTGCCAAATAGAATCAGGATTCTGATCCATGTCTCTAGTCTAGGACTCTTGCCACTATACCCATTTATAGCAAGGTCTCCAATTTTCACCATCCTGTGTATCTTTCTCTAGATAGAACCCTGTGTCAATTCCTCTGTAGCTCACATTTCTTTAGTGAGATAAGGTTTTCATCAGTAAACTATGCAATGTGAAGATTATCATTATCATATCCATTTTACAGATGAGGAAGCTGAGGTCCATACCCTCATACTTAGTACATATCAAAGCTCGGATTGAACTCAAATCTTCCTACTCCAAATGTAGGATTCTTCTACCCATACTGTACTCCTTGCATCTGTTAGAAAGCCTCACAAAGTCTTCTTGAGATAAGAAAGTAAGAAAAACAAATTAGCAAATACTTATTGAACAATTTCTATAGGAAAGACCACATATATACATATACAATACACACACACATACACATGTGTATATATAAATCATATTATATATACACATACGCATGTGTGTGGTATGACAAAAATATGTTGTTTGGGCCCTTTATGTCAGAAAAGTACATTTACAAGAGATCGAATAGAAATGAGAACTAAGAACAATACTTCTCTGCGAAGGGAGAAATACAAATAAGTGGCAACCAGGTCCTTTGAATATCCTTGCCCCTCTCCATTGTAGAATAGCACCATTCCCTAGAAGTGTCAGTCAATTCTTTGGCCTTAAGGGAATTTAAATAGTTTCCTGGATTCACCAAATTCAATTCAGCCCAACAGACATTTATTAAGCACCTACTGTATACTAAACACTCGGGAATACAAAGACAAAAACAAAATAATCTCTATCCAGAAGAAATTTACAATTTACTGAAAGCACATGATGCTTATACAGATAAATAAAAGTATAGAAAAAAGCAATTACAAGGGAGAGAACTAATGCTTGGGCATGATAAAGAAAGGCATCCTGACAATTTATCTGTTTTGAAAGAATCTAGAGATTTTATAAGTGTGAATGAGGATTTAATGACCTCAAAGATCTGAATCTTTGAACCTATAGTTCTATGGGATTGGCAGCTATGTGGTACAAAAGCCAGGAAGACCTGAGTTCAAATGCAGCTTTTCAGATACCGACTGTGTGACCCTGGCCAAGTCACTTTATCCTGGTTACCTCAGTTTCCTCATTTGTAAAATGAACTGGAAAAGGAAATGGCAAACTATTCCAATGTCTTTGCTAAGAAATCTCTAAAAGGGATCAAGAAGAGTCGGAGAGGACTGAAAAATGACTGAACAACAATAACAACCTACATAATTATAAACAAATCTAAGATGTAGGCCATGTGAATGAAGAGAAATTTTGTGAAGATCTTCCCACTTTTCAACCTGCAGCCTCCTTAACTCTTAATCAGTCAGAGCAGAAGCAATCCCAACTTTATCTTCATGGTTAGGCAGTTATCAAAATGGGTTGGATCTTCTCAGCCTCCCTTGGTTTTGAATGATAGCTCATCATTCTGCTTTGGTTAACAGTGAATAGCAAGGGCTCACCCCTGCTAACTACTTAAAAACTAATATTGGGTTTGAAAAAACGGCTTTTTAATGATACTTAACAGCCCTCCAGAAAAATCTCATTAGCAGTCACCGAATCACTCAGAGTTGTGAAGATTAAGGTTTGCATGCATGGAAGGAGGCCATTAACTTCTGCTTGTCTCTGATTTAAACAGGACCATGTGCCATGTGCAATTCTCCCTCCATTTTACCTCCCAGAGCTATCCCTTCCTCAATACCGCAATCTTCCCATCATCATCCTAAAGCAAAGACTTGAAACCCAGCTTTGGAAATTCTGCAAAGATGTGTCTCCCATGTCAGAATGGTTTCTTGCACAGCAGTGATGAAAGGTGTGTTTGGAAGAGGAGATTGCAATTGATAATTTCTTGGGAGCAGGCAATTTATACAAGAATGACTGCTGGAGAGCTCTGGATGGACATTCCAGGGTCCAGATCCTAGGTGATTTCATTAGTGTCCTGAATATGGTTTGGTTTATGGATATAGATTCATGATTATCTCTAATAATGAGGAAGACCTAGATATACATCATTTCACTACAGTTATAGCTGTAGATTGTATAACATCGAGACTAATAACTTGAGTTGAATAGCACCTTGATGGTCTAGTACATACTCCACTATACTATACAAAATAATTACCTAACCTACTCTGTCTAGTGGGGCAGTTGGATGGTGCAGTGAATAGAACACTGGGCCTGGAGCCATGAAGACTCACCTCCCTGAGTTCAAATCTGACTTCAGATACCTCCTAACTATGTAAGTCACTTAACTCTTTTTGCCTCAGTTTCCTCCTCCTTCCAGTTGGAGAAGGGAAATGGCAATACTAGTTGTGTGAGCCTGGACTCTGCTTCAGGTTCCTCATCTATAAAATCAGCTAGAGAAGGAAATGGGAAACCCTTCCAGTATCTTTGCCAAAAAAACTTCAAATAGGGTCACGAAGAATTGAACACAACCAAACAACAAATAATTGACCAGTGAGGGAGAAACCACTATTCCTTTAGGTAGCCCACTTCATTTTTGGACAGCTCTAATAATTAGAATTTTTTCCCTTCTCTCCCTACAACAGGTCTAAATTCAATTCTCTATCTTTTGCTTATTGCCCATACAACTGCTCCTAAATAGAGAAGACAGACAGAAGTGGTAACTTCTTTGTACTTTGGAGGACCTGAATTTAAATGTTTATTCAGCCATATAAATTTTGTGACCTTGTTTTTATGCTCAGAGAACCCAAGTTTAAATTTTGTCTCAGTCTCATAAATCTGTGTTTAACATCTATGAGTCTCTATGGGTTCTAAAAATGAGGCAATTGGAGAAGATGGCCTCTGAAGTCTTTCTCACTTCTGGTTCTATGATTCCATGAAGTCTAATTCTTCTTCCAAGGGAAGGGTCCTATTCTAAAGCTTTAGAATACTTGAAGACAACAACCTTGGCGCTCCACCCCAGTCTTCTCTTCTGGTTAAACATTCTCAGTTCTTTGATTCCTAAATGACTTTGCATTATGATAGATATAGCCTCCCTGCTGATCTCTCCAGATTCTGGTCTCTCTCCTACACAGAGATGAAGAAATAATCTTCTTCAAACATAATTTCATGAGAAATAGCTCCATGAATTATGGTTAACCTGATTGTACATGTATTACCTATATCGGATTACTTGCTATATTGCAGAAGGGAAAGGGAAAAGGGGGAAGAAAAACATTTGGAACTCAAAATCTAATAAAAATGTATTTTGAAAATTACTTTTAGATGTAATTGGGAAAAAATAAAATACTACTATGTAATAATAATGATGATGATGATGATGATAATAAAGAAGTAACTCCATGGTCAAGTCTATTCACATTAGAATGATAGAGAAAATTTACAAGGAAGGTCCAGTAGGGAAAAATGCTCATCCTGAAAAATGATCTTCACATTCAGTTACAAGAATCCATATGGAGTTGTGGTCCACAGTTAAAGAAACTTTGCCCTAGGGACATGGCAAGAAAAAGACTGATTATCAGAGGGAGAAATCAGCAAATGCTAAAAATCAAGGCCTGATTTATTTTTGTTCATTGTCTAGACTTTAAAAAATATTAAATTTAAAAGCATATCATGCATTTTTTTCAGAGAGATGGTTGTTAAATATTTACTAGCACACTCCACAGCCCTATTCCTCATGAATGTTATATTCTGACCATCAGTGATAATTATAACACAAAAAAAGACATTCAGACATAATCATTTACTATGATCTAGTCACCATAGTGGAAATATTGAGACAAAAATGAAACAATCACTCTCCTCAAGGGAGGATATGAATGGAGGCAATATGAGTGTGTTATTATATTTAAAAAATACAAAATAGTTGTAAGAGGAAGGTAACAATACCTGGAAGGATCAAGAAAGTAGGAACTTACACTGACTTAAAGCTAAAAGTTTATATATAGATATATATACACTATCTAGATTTATCTCTTTCTGTGTGTGTACATGCTTGTATATGTATATATATACATATATATACACATATATATATATATTGACATATGTGTATAGAGATATAATATTATGGATATATGTTTACATGCATGTATCTATGTGTATCTGTATGTGTATTCGTGTGTAAATATATACATATTAATAAAGCTTTTTATTTTTTGAAATATACATATGCATAGGTAATTCTGCAACATTAACCCTTGCAAAACTTTGTGTTCCAATTTCCTCCCCTTCTCCCAGCCCCCTCCTCTAGATGTAAAGTAGTCCATTATATATTAAATAGCACATACACACATATGTATATACATGTGTGTGTATATTCATATATATATTTGTAGGTATAAAATATACATAAATTTGTAGGTCCAATAATAGTTTGTAGGTATATGCACATATCTATATGTATACATATATCTGCATTATATAAACACACACATCCATTTGTATATGAGATACTTGCCCAAACACATGTGTGCACATATGTCATATATGCACATGCATATATTAAAATATACACACAACTATATACAAGTATACGTATAAGTCCATCCAAGAAGGGTCAAAGCAAATGCTGTGTAAGGTTTAGGACAGGAAGGCTATAGACAGTCATTTCTCTCTGGGGGTGTCAGGAGCACTTCCTTTTATTTTTGCTATCCAATTTTCCTCCCCATACTCCCTCCACTCAGCTCATTAAATAGTTTCCTGCTAATAGGAGATGGAAATAGAATGGTGAGGATTTTCTATGAATCATGGAGGCAAAATGATGAATGATTCCAAGGGTGAAGGCATCCAGTGGGAAGAACATTGCCTTCAGATGACTGCCCAAGAAGAGTAGAAATTCTTGTGGAAGACATTCAGGGAGAAAGGAAATTTCTCTACTAGAATCTGATTCACTAAAAGCACTATTGATAAAGTCAGGGTGGGGGCAATCAGAATTTTTCTCCAAGGTGCTGACAAGGCTGTCAACACACACACTCCTACAGAAGCATAGAAACCATGGAGCTTAGCACCTACTTAGCAGAAATAAGGAGTTAAAATAGGAAACTCCTAAAGAAATGCAAATCAGAATGAATCCAGGGTTTCATCTCACATCCAGCCAATTGCCAAGGATGACAAAAAAAAATGAAAATAGTCAGTCTTGGATGAATTGTAACAAAAATGGGCACATTAATACACTGGCAGGAGAGCTGTGAATTGTTCCAAACCATTGTATAAATCCATTTGGAATTACAGGAAGAAAGTGTCCATCCCATTTGACTGAAGGAATACATTGTTGGGCATATAATGTAAGGAAGACAATTGGAAAAAAATATATTTCCATACACCAAAATATTTATAGCAGCACTTTCAGTGTGAGAAAAGAATTGGAAACAAAGCAGATGCCCATCAACGGAGAAATCAACTGACTAAACAAATTGTGGTTTAAGAATTTAATGGAATATTATTGTGTTGTGGGAAGTGATGAATGTGATAAATAGAAAAAAGCTTGGAAAGAAATATGAGTTGATGAAAAGAGAAGTAAGCAAAACCATAAAAACAAAGTACAAAATGACTATAACCATATAGATGGAAAGAATAACAAAACAATTGTAAATGAATGTTATAAATGGATAATGAATTAATGTAGCCTCAAAGAAGAGATACAAGAAGACACCTCCCTCACACATTTTTACAGTGGTGGGGGACTATGAGTGAAATATTACCTATAAGGTTAGAACATTTTTACATTTTGATTAGTTTTGTTGAATTCTTCCTCTCCCTCCCTCCCTCTCTCTCCTTCCCTCTCTCTCTCTCTCTCTCTCTCTCTCTCTCTCTCTCTCTCTCTCTCTCTCTGTCTCTCTCTCTCTCTCTCTCTCTTTCTCTCTCTCTCTCTGTCTCTTTCTGTCTCTCTCTCTCTGTGTCTCTCTCTGTGTCTCTCTGTGTCTCTCTCTCTCTCTCTCTCACACACACACACACAAACTCTTTTTAAAAAATGTCTTTGCTATAAGGAATAACTCTAAGAGTCATGTATTTGGGAATATGGGAGATGTATAAACAAAAGACTTCAATGAAATATAGTTTAAAAATAAAAAAAAATGGAAAATGCTAGATGCAATGTTTCCTTTCTTTTTTAGTGACCTCATCCACACCCCAGTAATGACTTTTTGATGCTCTCAAGTATTTTTTTCTCCCTCCCCACAAGGGGGAATTTTCCAGATATCCTTCCTTCCACTCAATGATCTTTTTTTTCTGGGGGAAGAAAATTGATCCTGGAGTTTACAATTACAAGTTACAGCTCTGTATTAAACTCACCTCTCTGAACAGTGCTTGTCATTGAAACGTCTACATTGCCAAAGATTCAACTAACTTCCATGACATTTTGACACAGATTTTATTTCTTTCTCTCTCCCGTTTCTTACTTCTTTTCTTCCCCTTTTCCTCTGTGCCTTTTATAATACCTCCTGGTAGAAAGCACCTGCAAATTCCTCTGTTGGATTACTTAGTCCCTCTTCCAGATAATTAATTAAAAGTCTAAAATAGAACTTTACCCAAATCCTCCCTGTATGTCACCCTCCAAGACATCTCCTCTCCAGTGGATATGTTGATATTTGCTACTTCTTGGTTTCTATTCCCTCCAAGCCATGTGGAAAGGCCCAGGTGTCTTTATTATTTTTCAAGCCCAGATGAGCTTTCTTTGTAGATAGAATATTGCCCCAAAGCCTTTCAGAGATCAAAACCTGCTTCTTCATTTCAGTAAGTGCTACGTCATAAGGAAGCAGAAATTATCCCATTCCTGAAATGGAGAGAGAGTGAATTAAAGGATCACCAGAAAGAGATCAAACATATATAACCATAGAATTATAGAATGTCAGAGAAGAGATGGGTTCTTAGAACATATCTAGATTCCTACCCTCATTTTGCAAGTGAGAAAACTGAGGTCTGGGGAGGTTACCCACAGTCACCATCCTAGTTAGTGGCAAAACTTCATGATCAAAGCATCATGGAGCTAAACCTGGAAGAGGTTCTAAAAGTGGTCTAGTCCAGATTTCTTATTTTAGAGAAGAATAGAGGGGCAGCTAGGTGGTGCAGTGGATAGAGCACCAGCCCTGAAGTCAGGAGGACCTGAGTTCAAATTTGATCTCAGACACTTAACATTCCCTAGCTGTGTGACCCTGGGCAAGTCACTTAACCCCAAATGCCTCAGCAAAAAGTAAAAAAAATAAAAATAAATAAAATAGAGATGAGTAGACTGCTGCCCAGGTAGTGGCTTCCTTAAAGTCACTCATGTAGAAAGATTCAGAGGCAGCTCATCAATCCAGATCTTCTGACACCAGAGCAAATACGCTTTTCACTGTGATTCATTTTACACTATTCCTAAGGAATAATCTTCACCCAATGCAAATCCTAATAGTTTTAAAGAGTCTAGGTCCTCTTCCAGCCTAACCCATCTTCAAACACTTTTATACAACTAGTTTCGAAAATCAAGTCAGAAGATCTTACAGTCAGTGTAACTTTCAGCAAATTTTTCTAGGACTCAATTTTCTTATCTGCAAAATTAGGGAGTTTTTCATGTACCCTTCTAGTTTGAGAACTCATAGATTCTCTCCAATACAATTTAACCAAAATTTATTTAATAAATGGCTGAACCCAATAAGTAAAAGTTAAATATTACTATGAACTTCAAAGGTCTTTTAGTAAAATGCACAGCTGACTCCAGGGCAAAGAAGTCACACTGTAGGTTTAGTGCTGAACTTGGAATCAGGAAGACCAGAACTCAAATCTAGACTTTGACGCATCCTAATTGTGTGATACTGAGCAAGTCACTTCATCCTGTTTGCCTCAATTTCCTAATCTGTAAAATAAGCTGGGGAATGAAATGAAAAATCACCCCACTATCTCTACCAAGAAAACACTAAATGGAATCACAAAGAGAAATGAATGAATAATACAGTTGACTCCAAGTCTCCCTCTATAGAATTTCACTTAAAATTCTCCATTTTTTAAAAAAGTTAAGACCAAGTAGAAGTATCAGGGAGGTTGCTAGTGTAGATCAGTTGC
Source organism: Myrmecobius fasciatus (assembly GCA_023553655.1). Taxonomy (NCBI): domain Eukaryota; kingdom Metazoa; phylum Chordata; class Mammalia; order Dasyuromorphia; family Myrmecobiidae; genus Myrmecobius; species Myrmecobius fasciatus. The sequence continues at coordinate 43,248 of JAJPUD010009603.1, forward strand.
CAGCTGTGAAGGGTAAGCCTAGGTTATTTAAGGTGTTAGAAGGTGTGAAGAGAGAGTCTGATGCTTACTTTTGCCAGAGGTAGTTTCCATAGAAGCAGACATAGCCACATGTTGAGAAAGTAGAAACCCTGAATAAAAACATTCATTGTGTGCTGATTACAAATAATAATAATAATAATAAGTATCAGAAGCTGTATCTTATCACCCCCACCCCTCCAATGGAAACACAGGCATCTGTGAATTACCTCCTATGCTGCCTAGACAAACCACTAAAGAGACCTGCTAAATCCTGCTGTTTAATTAACAGACAGGGCAAAAATGACTAATCTTTGGCAAAAATAAAAAAAATAAAAAAGAATTAAAAAAAAAAACTAAAGCATGTTCCATTCCACTTCAGACACTTACCACCTTTGTAGGGGAAGTAGCTTGTGCTATCAGTGACTCAGTTTCCCCATCTATAAAATGGGAATGATGAGATTTATAAAATCTACCTCAGTGGGTATCTAGGGGGGAAAAAAGATTTTATCAGCTCAAAGTACTTTTGAGTTACAATAACTGTGAGTTTTTACATCATCATCATCGACATCATTATTTAATAGAAATATAGTGTTCCTACTGGAGGTAGTCTCTTTTTTTTAGGAGGGGGAAGAATATTTTCAAAGGCCATCTATCCTGCCCCATTCATTTTGCAAAGGATGATGAACTGGCGTGCAGAAAGCTTAAGCCCAATGTCACATGGGAAGTATAGCTCAAGGTCCAGATTTTAAACACATCATCTTAGAGGTCAGATAGTCCAACCACCTTCTTCTTCAGAGAATGAAGCTGAAACTTAGGGAAATGACTTAGCCAATATGCTAGAGAGAGGAAATGTCTATAAGAAACAAAACTTATCAACTTATCACGAATTCTATAGATCCACTGATGAAGCCAGGAAAGATTATTATTCACAATCTTGCAAAAATGGGTGTCTGAAAACAGGCACATTCTAAAAACTCCAAAGCATTATTTTTTATACCCCATTTCTGAAATGCAAGTTCCCTTCCTCCCGCATTGGCTGGGTACTGCAGAGATTATAGCCTAAATGGAGCATCTGTTTCCTTCAGCATGAGTCTCTACTCCTAATTACATGTCCCCTTGGTGTTGTCCTTATTTGGATCAGTCCCTTCCCTGATTTCCCATTGATTGGGTAGTACAGAAGTTATCACCTAAGTGTCTAATTCTCTCATTTGAATTTCTACCCATCATTACATTTCTTCTTAGCATTCACTTTATTTGAATATAATTCAGTCCCCTTCCTACTCCCACCCCCCATTCCCCACTGGCTTGGTATTACACAAGTTGCAGGTTATCCAGAGCCCCTAATTCTCTCTAATTGCCCCACATGAGTCTCCACCCCTAATTGCATCTCTCCTTGATGTTCACCTTATTTGTACATAGCTTTCTCCCAAGTGACTATTTACAACCAGTCGTAAGTTCTGTCATATACACATTTACAAGTGGGTATGTATCCCCTCTTCCCCCAATGCAGAAGAAACATTTTAACCCCATTTTTCTACAATGTCAAAGATTGTACTTAAACCCTAGTCCTCCATCTAGATTTGCTATTTAACTCAGTGTACTGTATCACATTGTGGATATATTAAAAAAAAAAAAAGAAAGAAAGAAAAAAGAAACACTTTAGCATGTGATCTGAGCTACATAAATATAACAAGTATAGTGGGTTCTCAAGAAGAAATGCGAAATAGATATTTCTACTAATTTGTTTCCAAGGGGCATAGATTGAAACCAGCCTCAATTCTGATGGAGTTGGGCACTTCAGATCCACAATTTTATGCTCCAAGTTCAATATTTCTTCCTGCTTTCTGCCTTAGAGTCAGAGGGCTTGGTTTCAAATAATGACTTCTTCACTTACCATCGGTGTGACCACAAGCAAGAAACTCAACTTCTATGTGCGCCTGTGTCCTTAAATTTAAAATAAGGAAATTGGACTGTATAGCCCCTGAGTTTCCTTTTAGCTCAAGTATCTATTGTCAATATGGAGAATCACTTAGGGGATTTTTTTTCTATCTGTCATCAAGAATGATTCATGCATTACTATAATGGAAGGGGACACAAGTCAGAAGCTATAAATGCAGTTATTGAATGCAGTCATTCAAACCCAGGCCTCAGGGCAGGTCCCTGTGCTGAAATTTTGAATCATCATGAGGGAAACTTCATATTAGCCTTTAAATTCCTGCACAGTGTGGACTCTGAAAGAAATGGGAGGAGAAAGAGAGGAGGGAGAGAAGGAAGAGAGCTGGAAAGAAGAGAAAAAAGAGAGAGAAGAGAAAGACAGGAGAAGGAAAAGAGATGAAGGAAGAAAGATGTGAGAAGAGGAGGAGAGACTGAAAAAAAGGAGAAAAAGAGAATGAAAGAAGGGAGAAAGGAGAGAGACACAGAGAGAAGAGAGACAGACAGAGACAAAGAGAGAGAGAACAGAGATGAAAGGGAGAGAGAGAGGGAGAGAGAGAGAGAGAGAGAGAGAGAGAGAGAGAGAGAGAGAGAGAGAGAGAGAGAGAGAACAAACACAAACATTTATGGGCTGCCATTCCATCCTCTTCCATGCAGTATAAAAATATTTCTTTTTCTTTTTTTTTTAATTTCCCCCCTAACTCTGCAGTGTCAAGGTTGACTGTAATAAAAGGTAAAATACCGTGAATAGAACAAGTCTCCTGTTGTTTGACACATAACCTCCAAGGGCTGCTGGTGAGGATTAAAGAGATAATGGCTGCAGAGCACTTAGAGATCCTTGGGAAAAAAAATTATTGGAGAAATATGATGCATCCTGAGCAATGGCTATTTACTAAAAATGGCATCCTTCCTCTGCCTGCCTGGTCAAACAAAAAAATTTTAAAAAGCAGAATTCTATCACATACCTTGCTGAATTATGGGAGAATAATATTGGAAGGTCACAAATTTCCAAGTTATGGATCCCATTCAAACCAGTAAGCCATTACCTTCCACAGGAGATGAGAGAGGGAAGGAAGGAACACTGTATCTAGAATCAGAGTACTTGAGTTCATATTATTTTTCCATGTCACTTATTGCCTATGTGACCTTATGTAAATAATTTAATTTCTTGTTGGGATTTGGTTTCCTCACCTATATGTGGCACCTAGGTACTCTATCCCCTTATAGATAAGGTCACCAGAAAATTTATGGAAGTTTCCAGGAACTTATTCTGTGTGACTATATTCACCTGAAACTCATGAAACCCTACCTATATGTTTTCTTTTACTAGTCAGACCACAAAAAAAAAAGAGTTCACAACAAAAACATTCAATGAAATAACATAATTTGAAAAGTAGCAACATACAAACATATCATCAGTCTGAAGAATTTTTACATAGGGAGAATATTTACATGAGAAACATAAATGGAGGGTCACACTTAGAAGGAACATGCATTAAAATGTCTCTATGCCAATGACACATGTGATGAGGATGCATACAAAACCAGGAAAGCTTATACCTCAAAACTTTAGGGTTGTTGATATCTCCTGGAAATGTCATCATGTTGCTGTCTATGTCAATCATTGCTTCCTGATCACATAGTTACAAGTAAATCTCTATATTATATCATTGAAGAACTTCTCTGAGAGGACATCAGTTTAAATCTGAACTCTATAATAATCTTGGATAAATCACTTAACATTTCTGGATCTCAATTTCCTTGTGTGAGAGATGAGAAAGTTGAACTAGATGACTTCTAAAGTTTCTTCTTGCTTTTAATCTATGATACTATATTATCAGTTTGTGGGCTACATCTCTTTAAAGGCAAAAGGTAGACTACTTGATTTTTGTCTGTTAAGCTGCAGTGACTAAAAAGCCTCTCTCAGAGAATGTTCAAAAGATTGAGCTTTTAATTCTTTAGCTTTACGTCTCACAACCAATCACAATTTAAAATAAAAGCCAATCAACTGATCAATAATAAGTTATTAATAACTTGTTATGTGCTAAACTCTATGCTAGCCTAGGTCCTAAGGAAACAAAGACCAAAATAATACCCTAAATACTCAAAGAGCTAATATTGTCATGGAAGAAAGAATACCCTTGCACTAATATGAAGTCTTTTTTTTTTTTTTTTTTTAATTTCCTTTCTCCCACTAGCACTTCTAAGTCCCCAGCCTTTATTTGACTGGTGGGCTAAAAAGTCCTAGTAATTCCAAATTGACCATTTATAAAAATCCTAAGTTTCCCAAGTTCATTTTACTTGACTCCACCAACCTATTCCAAAGGTCTCTTCTGTGGGTCCAAAGCATTGTAGGTTTCCCCTAGTACAAGTACTCCTCAAGATCTTCTGAGATTCTTAAGCAAATAGGAGGAAGGAAATAGGAAGCAAAAAACAAAAAACAAACAAACCCAAAGGAAGTTGGACTGCAAAAAGACCCCAGCTCCTTTATTTCTTTTGTTTTGAATTCCTTCCTTTCATTTTCAAATGGAGCTGTTTTTGAAAAAGACTTCCTTGGCTTTGAGAGACTTTTTCAACCTTGGACTGCAGCTATTTATATACTTTTCTTTTTAATCCCTCCTCTACTTTTATGTTCCTCCTTATTAAGTTGATTGTATTCTCATTAGCACAAATAGTTATGATATGGCATTTAGATAACCACATTAAAAAAAAAAAAAGACACTCCAAAATACTCAATGTTCAGTTTAGTATTTTATCTACTCTCATCTAGAATCATGGATTCTATCTGCAATCTCAGTTTCTGTGTGACCAGTCTTTCTTTTTTTTTTAATTTTATTTGCATAACATATGTGTGGGTAATTCTTCAACAATAACCCTTACATAGCTTTCTGTTACAAATTTTTCCCCCCAACTCCCCACCCCTCCCCTAGATGGCAGGATATCCACTACATGTTAATTATGTTAAAATACTGGCAAATCGAATGTATGTTATACATATTTCCAAACTTATCATTGTTGTGCAAGAAAAATCTTATCTACACAAAAGATATATCAGATACAGGAAACACAATGTAAGCAAACATCAATCAAGGAGTATGAGAATGTTATGTTGTGGTCCACATTTCACATCCCTCTCTCTGGGTGTATATGGCTTTCTTCACTGAACAATTGGAGGTGGTTTGAAGCATTTCATTGTTGAAGAGAGTCATGTCCATCAGAATTGATTGTCATATAGTACTGTTGTTGCCGTGTATAATGATCTCCTGGTTCTGCTCATTTCACTCAGCATTAGTTCTGATAGCATCTTTATATATGATGTCCTACTTTGCACCTGATTTTGTTCTCTCCCACACCCTTGAGGCTTTGATTGTTATCTTCCAGGACATATACCCTGGAAACCTTTCCCATGTCATTTTAGTCATAAATGCTACAGTCATATGCATCCTATCAGAGGGGAGGGAGGATTAGCCCTACCCTTATCCGACTAGGTCTAGTTTAAATGGCAGTGTAGTCCAATGAAAAAATATAACTAGAGTACAAGGATCATGGGGAGTAGCTTATTTCTTCTACCTGCTCTGTGTGTGACCTTGGGCAAATGTTTAATATCTCGGAGCTTCGGTTTCCTCATCTGTAAGTTAAGGGAGTTGCACAAGATTTAAGATGCTTTCCAACTTTAACTCCCTTGCTTTTATTCTTTATCCAACTGAAATAAATTTTAGCTCAGTTCCTTTCAGCTTAGTTTTTTATATTTTTAAAAATAAGCTTCCATTGATATTTTCACTATTAATTGAAATTTATATTTTATTAAAATTTTTCTCCTGTATCTTTTCTCTTCATTTCTGAGAGAGAAATAGCAAAACCTATTAATTTATTTTTAAAAATCTTATATTATATGACTATTCCACATCCATGAACCCTCTCTCTCTCTCTCTCCCTCTGTCTCTCTGTCTCTATCTGTTTGTCTCTGTCTGTCTGTCTGTCTCTCTCACACACACACACACACACACACACACACACACACACACACACATACACACACACACCCCACACCTCTTCATCTCAGTTTTAAAAGAAAAACTGACTAAACCTTAAAGGTATGTATCTACCCTGTATTAGAGACTAAATTGGGTTATTAAAAATAAAAAAATCTAAAGCATAGATGTAGTTCCTACCTTCAAGGAATTTGCTATTTAGGAGAATCATGTGATCAAAGATATAAAGAGGGAAGAGACTTTGGGAATAATCTCGATGAATGGTAAATTTTATTTATATAAAAGCTCACAGAGGTTAAGACTTTTCCAATTTTCTCCCACATCCAATCTGCTATCAAGATCTTTTTTCTCTAATATTATCAGCACTCTGGGGTAGGTCCTCATCACCTTACATATGGACTGCTCATATAGCTATAAGGGAGCAGGGGGCATCTATCTACCTCAAGTCTCTCCCCTCTTCAATCCATTCTCTACTTAGTGAGAAACGTGATCTCCCTAAAGTATTAGTCTGACCATGTCACACTTGGTTAAGCTTCACTGTCTCCCTATCATCTCTAATATCAAACATAACATCTTCGGATTGGTGTCCAAAGTACTTCATTTACTATCCCACCACATTACTAGCCTACTTACAACCTACTTTCTTCCATGCCCACGTATTCTTTGTCCCAATGATACTAGAATCCTTGCTTTTCTCTTACAAGAAAGTCCACCTTCCACTGACCATTTTCACTGGTTGTCTCCCAGGCCTGGAATACTCTCTCCCCTCAGCCCTATCTTCTTTCTACCTTCCACTAGAAGTTCTCCCCAATCTTCAGTAATTTTAGTGCCTTCCCTCTAATGGATATGTCTAGTATAACTCATATATAGCTTATTTGTTATTGTCTCTCCCTATTGGACCATTAGTTCTTTGAGAGTAGGGACTGTCATTTGTCTTTTTTTTCCCCTCTTTCTTTTGCTTAGCACTGTACTTGGAACAGTATAGGCACAAATAAATGCTCATTAACTAATTGGCAGATATGGAAAGTTTGGATTCAGGTCTCATGGCTCCATCTTTAGTAGCCATTTCATTGGTTATTTCCATCTTTGATGAGATAGAGGATTCAAGGTCCTTGAAGAATTTCTTTAGGCCAAAGATTCTCAAATTCTAGGTCGCAATACTATACGGCATCTCTTAATTCTAAGTGAGGATCATGAAATTATGATTTGTTATCAGCAAATGTTTGATTTGTATACATTTTTTATATCTATATACACAGCATTGTGTAAAAAGTTCTTGGGCAAAAAGAAAGAGTTTAAGAAGTCTTACTCTAGGTCAAGTTTCTCCTTTTACAGATGAAGAAATTAAGGCTCAATGATTTAAACAGGGTTATAGAAAAGTTAATGAGTAGAACTAGGATATGCACTCCTATCTTTTGGCTTCAAATCCAATTCTCTTTCCATGGTACCATATTCCTTCTCTAATAAAAAATAGGACAGGAAGAGAATTTAAAGTGCTAGAAGCTCAGAAGATCAGAGATCCCCTCAAGCTGGGAGGTAGATAGAAGGGTGGGAATCAGTGTGGGCTTCAAAGAGAAGGGGGTCTTTGAGCTATACTTTGAAGGAAGGACAAGATATCAATAGGCAGAGCTTTCAGGGAGGATGTTCCAGGGATAGGCTATATATTATGAACAAAGGCACAGCATCTGGAAATGGATGGGTCACATGGAAAATTTGAACAGGTCCTGTAATTCCTGACCCTTGCCCTAGGCAATGTCACCCACTCACATTTTAGAAGCAATGGCAATTTCCACTTTGTGTGAAAGATGGAATGAACAAAACTGTATATAATAGAGATTTGTAGTTTTGTGTACATTGCTTTCTTTTCCCTATTCCTTGTATATAAAATTTCCATTTCATTTAGTGTTTGTTAGATTTAGAACACTTTTTAAAAAGTAAATTGAAAGATAGCAACTACACTGATGAGGGAAGGGGACTACCACATGATACAATCATTAGTTGGAGGAATTAGAAATATTTAGCCTGGGGAAGAGAAAAAAAAAGTAATGAGAAAATGGTGCTGTCTTCAAAAATCTGAAGGGCTACTCTAAGGAAGAAGGATATATTTTGTTCCAAGAGATTCATTGCCTTCCTTTTTGCTCCCTTCTATCTTTGGACTCCTCTCTGAGTTTTCCTCAGGCTCCAAGGGGTCCTTCCCTGGAGGCTTCAAACATTAAACAATATAGAACATCTAACTCGTGCAATTAAGGGGGGATGATAAAGTTTCATACAGGACCATCCTCCAGTTCTCCTGGGCCAGACTAAGCATCTGTCCACTCTAGGGTAGTGTGGGCTGAAATCTTAGAGGTAAGGAGGAAGGATGGTAATGAGAAAAACAGAAAAAAGGAAAAGGAAGGGAGGAAGGAGGGAAGAATAGAGGAAGAAAGGAAGATTGGGGGAGTGAAGAGAGAGAGAGGCTTTTTATTCCTTCCCAAGAAATGATTTCCTAATTCCTCCCCTTTCATTTCTGAAATGTTAATGACTCTTGAACCTGGCAGAACAGAAACTTGGGAGCTCAGCAGGTTCCTATCACCTAAGGGGGCCTAAAAAGACAGAATGGATTGGAGAAGCTGCAGGCAGCAGCCTCATGAAGCAATTGATGTTATTTGATTTTTAATGCTTTGTCTGCACTTGCATATGTAAGTGTGGAAATTGTATTATTTGCAGGGGCAAGTGGTAGAGAACAGAGGCAGCTTCCTTTCCTCAAAGGACTGGGGAGCTATATCCTGGTGGCCACTTCTGGTTAATGGAAGACTTGCTGGGTGACCTTAAGGAAACATTTCCCCTCTCTGAACAAAATTGTCTTCCCCTCAAAAATACCATTTTTAAATAATTAATTAAATGTGCTGTGGAAAACAATATTTCACATCAATACAACCACCCAGACTTGTTTAATAAGCATTTTCATTTAAAGTAATTTCAACGAATAAAATGTCATAACCATTTTTCATGCCTATTAATACCCACCAACCCCCTTCTGTTTTACCTTCTTTTTCATTGTAGCAAACATCTAAATCTAAATTTAAAAGTCATAATTAAGAATCCTTTTTCCAGGAAGAGTCTGGAATATTTTTTTGGTGTTTAAGGCAAAATTTATGAACTACCTCCTCCTTCCATCCTCTCCTCATGTCCTCAGATATTAAACCTCTAAAACCCTTCCATTAACCATATATTTTTGACTTAAGATGTAGAATAGAAAGAAATCCTAAAGCTCCTATACAGGATTCTGATTGCATCCATGAGGATTTGGATGTCCGGAGAGGTATTGTGCATATGAGTCCATTCTCTTGCAAAGTAACTTATACTTCTCTTTTTCATTTATTGAATCTGTGATCCCATTGGTGTGAGGAACTCCCAGTGTGAAAACTTCCTTTATCAATCAATAGTTATACTGCTTTACAATGAATAAGTAAACCTGCAGCAAGAGTTCTTAAGCTTAAGTTTGTGAAATTTTGTTTTTGTTTACAATTTTCTAACTATTTAAATATAACTAATTTCTATCAGCAAGATGATTTCAGAAAGCTCTGAAGAGACTTATATGACATGATGCTAAGTGAAATGAGCAGAGCCAGGAGATCATTGTACATGGCAACAGCAAGATTATACAGTGATCAATTCTGATGAATGTGGCTCTTCTCAACAATAAGATAATTCAGGCTATTTCCAATGATCTTGTGATGAAGAGAGCCATCTGCACCCAGAGAGAGAGCTGTGGGAACTGAGTGGGGATCACAACACAGCATTTTCACTTCTTTGGATGTTGTTTGCTTGAATTTTATTTTCTTTCTCATTTTTTTTCCTTTTTGATCTTTGTATGATAATTGTACAAATACTACACCTATATTGGATTTACATATATTTTTACCAAGTTTAACACATATTGAATTACTTGCCATCTAGGGGAGGGGTGGAGGAAAGGAAGGAAATTGGAACACAAGGTTTTGCAAGAGTGAATGGTAAAAAATTATCCTTGCATAAGTTTTGAAAATTAAAAGCTTCAATAAAAATCAAATAAATAAATAAAATTATTTTCCTTTGTTATTCTATGTATTTCATTTTGTACATTGCAAAAATATGACTGAAAAGGTTCTCATAGACTTCATCAGAGTCAAAAGAGTCTGTTACACATGGCATACATGCATATGCATACACACACACAAACAAATCACATGTGGTTAAGAACCTTTGATCTAAAAGGAATGACTGGTTTTTTTTATTTGTTTTGTTTTGTTCTTTATTTTTTTAGTAACTTAGAGTGTTGAGGATAGTGAAAAATTAAGTGATTTGTGCAGGATCATGTAGTCAATGTGATTCAGAGATTTTGCACCTAGTAGGGTTTTTTCCCTTTTAAATAGATTTCCATATCTGTCATTTTGTCCAAGAAAAATCAAACCAAAAGGGAATAAAAAAATCAAACAAGAGAAACAAACAAACCAACAAAAAGATGAAAATACTTTTTTTTGATCTACACTGTTTCATAGTTCTCTCTCTAGTAGCAGATGGCATTTTCCATCCCAAGTCTATTATAATTGTCTTAGATTATTATATAGCTGAGAAGAACCAATTCTATCACAGTGGATCATCACATAATCTTGCTCTTACTGTGTACAGAGTTCTCTTGGCCCTGTTCATTTCATATATCATCAGTTCATATAAGTCTTTCCAGACTTTTCTGAAGTCAGTCTGCTCATCATTTCTTATAAAACAATGATATTCCATTACACTCTTATACCATAACTTATTCAGCTATTCCCCAACTGATGGGCATTCACTTAGTTTCTAATTTCTTACCACTGCAAAAAGGGCTGTTACAAACATTTTTGCACATCTGGGTTCTTTATCCTCTTTATAGTAGGGATTTAATAAATGTTGGTCAACAATTCTTCAAGTAGATTCACATAAATCATATCTTTCTCAGAGATTTAAAACTAAAAGGGACCTATGGTCCAACCTTATTATTTTACAGATGAGAAAACAAAGATCCCATGGGGTTAACTGTTTTTCGCCAGTAATCTTCAACAAAGTTGTTGGTTTTATGTTTTTAATTATTCCTTCTATTTTTACATAGCTGTCAGTTGTGCACATTTACTCTTCTATCTAAAAAGCCCTTGTATCAAAGAAAAATAGTAAATTCCAAGTAACATACTTGTTGTATGACTCTGGGTTATGATAAAGAAGGGGATTTGACTCCTCTGAACCTCAATTTCCCTATCTAGCAAGTGGGTATAAATATGTTTCATTACCTACTTTATTTTTTACTGCCTAAATCAGAGTGCTTTTCATTTTCAAGTCAAAAAAAAAAGAGAAAATATATATCATTCCTGGATCCTCTGTGTCATGAGAGTCTTTGATAGAAAGGTTCCACATATGAAAATAAATGATACTAGCTAATGCTCAAAAAGTTATCAAACTGTGCATACCCTTTGACCCAGCAGTGTTTCTATTGGGCTTATATCCCAAAGAGATCTTAGAGGAGTGAAAGGGTCCCACATGTGCAAGAATTTTGTGGCAGCCCTTTTTGTAATGGCCAGAAACTGGAAACTGAATGGATGCCCATCAATTGGAGAATGGCTGAACAAATTATGGAATATTATTGTTCTGTGAGAAACGACCAGCAGGATGATTTCAGAGAGGCCTGGAGAGACTTGCATGAACTGATGCTGAGTGAAATGAGCAGAACCAGAAGATCATTATACACGGCAACAACAAGACTATATGATGATCAATTCTGATGGTCATGGCTCTCTTCAACAATGAAATGTTTCAAACCACTTCCAATTGTTCAGTGAAGAAAGCCATATACACCCAGAGAGAGGGATGTGAAATGTGGACCACAAAACAGCATTTTCATGCTCTCTATTGATGTTTGCTTGCATTGTGTTTCCTTTATCTGATTTTTTTTTCTTGTAGATACAATTTTTCTTGCACAACAGTGATAAGTGTGGAAATATGTATACATATATTCGATTTGTCAAGTATTTTAACATAATTAACATGTAGTGGATTTCCTGCCATCTAGGGGAGGGGTGGGGACTAGGGGGGGAAAATTTTGTAACAGAAAGCTTTGTAAGGGTCAGTGTTGAAGAAATACCCATACATATGTTATGCAAATAAAAAGCTTCAAAAAAATAGGAAAAAAAATGATACTAGCTAGCATTTACACAACAGCTTTCATATACCAATCCCTGTTGCAAGTACTATACAATTATTACCTCATTTGATCCTCATGATATCTCTGGAAGTTTAAGTACTATTTTTCTTGCTCTTTTTGGGGTACTTCAGCCCTGTCCAACTCTTTGTGAACCTATTTGGGATTTTCCTGGCAAAAATTCTGGAATGGATTTTTTTTAGTTGAGGAAATATAAACAGAGATTAAGTGACTTGCCCAGTTTCACATAGTTAGAAAATATCTAGGAAGACAGATCTTCTTGACTCCACACCCAGAATTCTACCTACTGTATTATCTAGATATTCTTGAAAGGATGTAAGAGAAACAGGGGTTAGCTATGTGACTGCTTTGGAATAGGGAACTCCCAGGTGAGGAAGCACTACCTACTGATGTAGGTCAATAGAGCTAATTATTTATTAGTCTTTGAACATTGTCATTTATACCTTGAACACTGATAGGTAAAATGATAGCTAGAGTTATAAATCCAGTATCTGTCAGTGATAAGACTTGAATCCAAGGCTTTCTGACCAGCTCTCGATTCACTCTATCATACAAAACTGCCATAATAATATTAATAACTACCACTACAGCAAAATGATGACAATGGTGTTGATACTCATAATTAGCATTTATATAGTGCTGTAAAATATTACACAGCACTTTATATAGACCATATAGATTATATATATATATAGAGAGAGAGAGACAATCTCATCTGGTCTTTATAATATTCTTGCTATTATTTTCTCCATTTTACAAAATAAGGAAACTGAGACTGAAAAGTTACATGATTTTTACCAGAATCATACTACTAAGTATCTATAGCCAATACTGGAGGGAAACCACATTTTAAAAGTCCAAAGTTTAAAATTAACACAAGGCACAATATTTGTGGATTCAGAAATATACCCAGTTCCATTGTACACTTTGGTCCATAGTCTCTGTTGGAGAGGTTCTGGACCAGGCTCTCCTTGTGCCAGCAGATGGAAAGTGACAGAAACAAGTGATCCCTCTCCCTCCAAGACTTCATAGCTTGAGGCTCCAAAACCCAGGAGTTCCCTTTGGTGGGATGTACATGACAACCCACTTTTATTCAAAGGACAACCCAAACAAGTCTGGCACCGGGGTAATTAGCTGGGTTCCTGGGCAGACTGGCTTTTGGCACTGATGGATGGAGAGAGGAAGCCAGAAATGACAACAGGAATGTCAGAGACAAACTTTGTACATGCAGCAAGAGCAGAAGCTTCAGGCATAGATTTGATAACAGGGTCTGCCCAGAGGCAAAATCTTCAAACAGACAAAGCTTGTAATATTGGCAAGGATTCCTTCTCCGCCCTTCATTTATTCCATTTATTCAACAAACATTTAATGAGTTACAAAGCCCTGTGCTGAGTGCTGAAGGAGATAGAAAGATTAATAAAACACAGACTCTGACTTGGTAGGAGCTACACATCTACTAAGGGAATGGGGTATTTTTATAGAAAAAGTGGTATAATCAAAGGATTCAGAACTGGGTGGGACTTTAAAACCGAATGTCAGAGCTGGGAGGAGTCTTACAATAGGAGATGTCAGAGCTGGGAGGGAGCTTAGAACAGAAGTTAGAACTGGGAAGGACCTTAGAAACAGGATGTCAGAGCTGGGAAGGGAAGGTCAGAGCTGGAAGAGTCATTAAAATAGAGAATATCAAAGATGGAAAGAACCTTAGAACAAAGAATGTCAGAACTGAGAGGGACCTTAGAACAGGGGATGTCAGAGCTGGGAGGAGCTTGAAACAGGGGATGTCAGAGCTGGGAGGGAGCTTAGAACAAGGAATATCAGAATTGAGCAGAACATTAGAACAGTGACTATTAGAGAAAGGAAGCATATTTACAGATCATCGTAGCCAACCACAGATGAAGTAGCTGTGACCCAGAGAGAAATGGGATTGCCAAGGTCACCCATCAAAGAATCAAGCCTTGATTTTCCAAATCTAATTCACATTCCTCTGCGCCATACCACCATTCAATGCAGATAAGCAGGTAATACCAAAGGGGAACAAAATAACAAAAGCAATAAGGACTACAGCTACTTAGATTCTCACTGGATCAGTGGCTTTCCTCCAACCAAGTATCTTCCCTGCAACCACTTGGTTAATGAGTTCTTACTATGTGCTGTTACTGTGTTAAGCATTGAGGATACAAAGAAAAACTATTTACAAGACCTCTGCCCATAAGAAGTTCATATTCTGATAAGGTGAGATAATATACAATATATAAACACAATATTACACAAAATACATACAGTGTAAATGGAGGTGATTTCAGAGGAAAAGGACTCTCTGGTAAAAGAAGGTGAGGGTGAGGAGTGGGGAAGAGAGATTAGGGAAGGTTTGCTACCAAAGGTAGGTTTGGGGCTGAGTCTTTGTGGAAATCAGGGAAACCAGGTACAGAAACAAGGGTAAAAAAAATATCAGAAATGGTGAAAAGGCATCTAGTCAGTGGTAGAGTGTAGCAATCAAGGAATAGAAAGAAAGCCATATTGCTGGATTATAAAGTATAAAAAGATTAGAAACATAAAGGGTCCAGATTGTGAAAGACTTTAAAAGCTAATCAGAAAATTTTCTATTTGATTATGGACACACTATTGTTATTCAGTTGAGTCCAACTCTTCAGGACTCCATTTGAGTTTTTCTTGGCAAAGACCCTGGAACAGTTTATCATTTCCTCCTCCAGATTATTTTACAGATGAGGAGACTGAGGCAAATATGGGTAAGTAATTTTCCTAGGGACACACTTGTGAGTGTCTGAGGCCATATTTGAACTCAAGTCTTCCTGACTTCAGGCTTGATCCTCTATCCACTGTATTATCTAGCTACCCTAGAGATAGATACAAGGGAACCACTAGAGTCACAGGAGTGATGTAGCTTGACCTGAGCTTTAGGCAAAATGACTTTATAGTTGAGTGGTGGATCAACTAGAATGAGAAGAGACTTGAAACAAGGAGGCTAAGCAAGAAGCCATTATAATAGTTTAGGGAGAGAAACAGCTTTGTTAATGTCACTGTAATTATGAGCAACATGGGAGGCATAAAATGGGGAAACATATACTGCTCATAGATGTTTGCCACCATTAAGAAGGGTGTACTAAACAGGGTCTAAACAGGATGTTTCCTATCCCAATTTCTTTCACATCCTCTCCCCATCTCCCATGATAGTGAAGTCAAAAGATGCCTTTTTTTTTTTTTTAGCAGATGTCAGTCACAGTGTTGATGGCACAAAGCCCTCAGAATGTATAGAAAGGCTGTCGACAATGGGATCCATACTTGAAGAGTCTGATTTAACTATCTAAAATGAAAAAAAAAAATCAAATGGATTAGAATATATTATTCTCATGAATGATCTGTCCATTGAGACCATGGACAGGCATTGTAGAGGAACAATGAGTTGGGTCCAAAACTGAATAGAAATAAGTTAATTTGGATTATTACAGCACAAAGAGAAGTGGCTTTGAAGTTAAATGACCTGGGTTCAAAGCCTGCCTCCAGTGTTTACAACTTGTATGGCCTTATGTCATTTATACTGTCTCACTTTTCTCATCTATGACTACATAACCACTGAGGTCCATTCCAATTCTAGATATATGACACTATGGAATAGGATAATGCTTTTAATAATACCCAAACTTCTGAAAATAAAGGCCACTGTCTTTAATGCCATTATTATCTCAATGACACTCTCTTTTTTGTGAAACATGGGACGACCCAAGGAAAAGAGAGAGCTCCATGATAGCCGTAAATTGACAGAAACTTAAAACCAATGATAATTTTGTTGGAAAATGTGGTATAATAAATGTCACTTGGGAAATCTGTGATTGGGAAAGAAGGTAGGTTAGTCATAGAAGAGAGCAAAGATTACAGAGGAATAGCTCAAGGGCTATCTACATATACAATGTTAAAAGACCTAGAGGGAAGCCTCCAGCTTTTTTTTTTTTTTTTTGATAGATTCTCTTTGATGGATTTGTGTGAAGATAAGAACAAGAATCACACAAGATGAGAAGTCATAATGTGACTTCAGTATGCAGTATTGAAGGGACCATCCACACCAACAAAGTCACACTGTAATTAAAATATTGAAGACAATTAGATGATTAGATGAAATCCTTCAAGTTCACTCCTAACTCTATATTCTTTCAGATTTTCCTACTTCCATTCTTCTAAGACCAACTCCAGATCCACTATTATCTTTCAAGATGCCCCAAAGCACTTCATTCCCAGGCCTTATCACCATGGCTTGATTTTGCTTACTTTCCTTACCACAGAAATTCTGTTCTATATCTCAGATTTATCAGGACATCAGCCCTTCAAAGTAACAATTGATTAGTTTAACCTGTTCAGAAATGGTTATGAGAAAGGATTAAAGGTCCATATTGGCAGTGTGATAGACACAAACTGATAGGCAGACAGAAAGATAGATAGATAGATAGGAGATAAATTATGGAGATGTGGATAAATCAATGAAGTACTTATTGAGCACTTAATTTTGTTTCAGGAACACTGTTAAGCTCTGGAGATGGGAAAACAAACAATACAGACAGTTCTTGCCCTCAAAGAGTTTATGTTCTAATAAAGAAAGACAGGAACCAGAAAAGTTAGTACTGGAGAAAGACAGAAGTACTGGGTAAAGTGAAGAAGGAATAAGAAAGGAAATTAGTGGAAACAAAATTTGAGTGAAGTGAAGCATGATGTAAACTTAAAGGAGAGATTTGTTTCTTCAAACTGGGAGGTGATTCGCAAGGAGTGGAGAAAAAAAAGGAAGAGGGGAAGGAAGAGGAGGAGGAAGAAGAGTAGGAGGAAGAGGAGGAAAGAAAAGAAGAGGAGAAGTGAAAAGGGAGTAAGAGGAGAAGGAAGAAAAGGAAGAGAAGGGAGTAATAGGAAGAAGAGAAAGAAAAAAGGAGGAGAATAAGTGAAGGAGAAAGGGGGAAAAAAGAGAAGGAGGAGACAGCAGAGAAGGAGAAAAAGACAAGGAAAGGAGAGTTTGATGTTAGAAACCCTGTATTCAGATCCTGCCTCTTTGCTTACTACTTTAATACGTTTGGGCAAGTCACTTAAGCTCTTTAGGTCTCAGTTTCCTCCTCTGTAGATAGAAGAGATTGGGTTTTGATAACCTTTCCAACTCTAAATCTATGACCTTCTGACCCATTTCCTCTTTGCATTTGGACTGAGCTACATTCTCTATCCTAATCTCCTGAATCAGGATTCAAGCATCTTTGTAACTATTCCTGTGGCCTTGGGTGAATGGAGGAGATCTGGAACCCTATGTTTCCTTCTAATTCTAAGTTTAGGATCCTGTCTGACCAGAAAGGTGAATTTATTTGTTAGTGAGAAAAATTACCTACTAATATAGATAGGGATTTTTCCTATAACCCAAAGACTTGGAGACTTTCCCAAAGATCCTGATAGATAGAATGGTGTACCCAAAGTCATATATAACTATATATGTCAAAGGCAAGACTTAAATCCATGTCATCCTTATGCTGAGCAAGCTCCTTAACCTGTAAGATACAGGGTCTTTCCCCATGAACCTGTAATACTGAGAATTCCAGGTTGAATAAAAACCTGGAGAGATTTACATGAAGAGATACAAAGTGAAATGAGCAAAACCAGGAAGACATTGTAGACAGTAACAATATGTGATAATCAACAATTATTGATTTTAGTTATTCTCAGCAATTTAATGATCCAAGACAATTCCAAAGGTCCCATGAAGGAAAAAATGCTATTCATGTCCAGAGAAAGAATTGATGGAATCTAAATGCAGATTGGAGCACACTATTTTCATTTTTTCCTCCCCTTTTGGTCTGCTGCTTCTTTTACAAAATAGCTAATATGAAAATATGTTTTACATGATTGCATATATATATATATATATATATATATGATCCATATCAAATTGCTTATTATCTTATGGAGGAAGGAATTGAAGTAGGTAGGGAGAAAATTTGGAACTTCAAAAATTTTAAATAAATATTAAAATCTGTCTTCACACATAATTAGAAAAAATAAAATACTATTAAAATTTTAGGCTAGATAAACAGGAGAGGAGGGCTTGGGAATAGGGATGATGGAGGGGAAAGGTCATGTTTTGAAGCAAAAATCCTTCAGACTGCTTGTAAATATCATTTACCTAATTGATTCCCCAGTGTAGACTCATTCTATTTTTTTCCCTTAAATGAATGAAAAAGCATTATTAAGCACTTGCTTTGTGCCAAACATTATACATAATTTCCTAAATTATCAACTTTTAACATGATAGTGTCAAATTCTGACCCGATGCCATGTTATTTGCCCAGTGCACTATAGGTAACATCTGTTGTTGCCTTTAATGATGAACTTAATCCCTAGCATCTTTAAAAATAGAAACTTAGCATCATTGATTTAAAACTGGCAAGGATTTCACAGGTCATTTATTCTAAAATCCCATTTTATAGAGAAAATAAATGAAGAGCATGTGCTATTTGATAAGCACCAAGAGTTCTATTGCCTTTGGTGGTGAACCATTGCTACTCAAGTACATTCTCAAGGGCTGGCTGACCCTCTAACTTGAGATCCAGCTTAAAGGAAAAGCTTCCTGGTAGGGTTTATCATTCTCCCTGGTTGGTCATCTTGTTCCTCCTTTCATGCTTTTAGGAAGCTTTTTGGATTCTCTGCCAGCTGCGGTGGGAGGTGGGAAAACAAACAGATAAACTAAGAGCCAGTTGGGAAGCAAGGAGGAAACAGCAAATTATGCTCTTAGAGACCCTGGACTTGATTCTCTATTTTTACCTTCCCACTTTCTATGTCATTCAGATGAGAGCACAGCCAGCCTTCTAAGAAAGGGAGATTCCTAGAATTTGAGGGAAGGATGGCAGATGGAGAAAGAAGGGGTCAACCCTGAAATCAATGGCAGACAACAGGGATTTTCTGCAAAGGGACTCTCTAGATTGATGGTGCTAAATTAATAGAGCCATCAGATAGCCCAGAAGGAAGATCCAAATCTGTCCTTATTTTTCATATGCTTTCCTCTATTGCCCAATGGAATCACTTCCCCACCTCCAACTGGAGTTTTTGGTGAGCTTCTGACAAAGATCTTTCTCACAATCCAAGCCTACCTAGGGTTATTGCCTCACAACCATTTACTTTCTTGGTTTGCTTGCCTTACCATTTCCTGTCGTTCTCCTACACCCCGACTAGCTTGACTTCCAACTGTCTGCTGCACCATATTATTTGGGGTTCAATTTTCTCCCATATAAAATGGTGAAAGGAGGTGTTAGACCCTTCTAAACTATGACCTTCAGTTTCTAAGATTCCTCCCAAGTCTGAAATCCCATGTTCTAATGTCCCCACCCAACTCTGATTGACATTTTATGTTATAAGTTCCTTCCCAGCTTGGATATATTTTAAATCTAAGGTCTTGAATGTCTTGTTAGGTTCTAAGGTCCTTCCTAGTTCTAAAATTCCATGTTCTAAGGTCCTGCCTAGTTCTGACATTTTTAAATTTAAGGTCTTGAATGTTTGGTAGGTTCTAAGATCCTTCCTAATTTGACATTTCATGTTCTAAGGTCCTTCCCATCTCTAATATTCTATGTTCTAGGTCTGCTTCAAGCTTTGATTATTCTATAATATAAGATCCTTTCTAGCCTGACTGTTCTAAGGTCCTGACCAACTAGTTCCTTGATGTTGTTCAGTTGTTTAGTCATATTTGAATCTTTGTGACCTTGTGGACCATACTGTTCCTGGGGTTTTCTTGGCAAAGATAATGAAGTTGTTTATCATGTCTGTCTCCAGGATATTAAGGTAGAGGCTAAATAACTTGCCTAAAATCAAAAAGCTACTAAATGTCTGAGTCCACATTTGAACTCAGATCTTGACTCCAAGTCTAGCACTCTATGCCCTAAGCTACCTAGCTTCCTGGCTAACTTAAAACAAAGTATGAATCTATCTTTCAATCAACAATCCTATGAGATAGGTGCTATTAGTATTCCCATTTTAGAAATTAGGAAATTGAGGCACTAAGTTTTTTGCCTATGTTCACACAGCTGCTAAATATCCAAGTAACTAACTTCGACTTTCCAAAGTCCAAACCCAAGTCTATCCATTTGCCACCTAGCTGCATATAACTTGCTAACTACTGCCCAGCTGGTATGTGTTAGGGTCAAGGTCTGAATCAAACTCCAAGAGGATCCAACCATTCCCTTCCTTTCTAGCTCTGAGGAGCGCATCTTATATTTGCAAAAGACAAATTGTGTGAAGTGGACATACACAGAGGAAGTCTGAATCCTAGACTCTGGTGTGAGGGCAATAATGGGTCTGTTGCCAGTATTTCACTCCGAGAGATATGACTGAGTTCTGGGCCAGCTTCTCTTGCTACCATTTTCTACTCTTGTTAGACCCCTGGACTTGATCCAATTTCTATATGTCTAGTCACTCTACTACACCAGCTTTTCCATGTTTCCCCCAGGAGCCCAATTCAATACTGATTGGACTCTCCCTGGATGCTCACTCATCCCTTCTTGCCCTGAAGTAAGCACAGAACCTCCCTTTTGTGAGACTGTCTAAAATTTTGTTTTGTTGTTAAACTGTTAACAATTATCAGGAAGCAAATAGAATAAAAATAACTAAAAGAAGGTGTTACAGGAATTCTTAAAAAGCCCATTCATAAAAGTCAGCTCTGGTCCTTATTAGAATATAAATAGGAGCCATGAAGCTCTCTCCTATCTCTCTTCTTTTTCCTTAAGGAAGGGCTTCTTAAACTTTTTCTACTCATTACTCCTTTTCATCCAAGAAATTTTTAGGCAACCCCATATATATGTATATAAAATACATGCACAAATCAAACATTTATTGATAAGTTATACAGAAATTTATTTTAAAACAAGTCTCTGGTGTACCTATAATTTTACTATTGGTTAAAGATGAAAACAAATTTGCATACTAATGAGATGAGTGTGCTTTTTTATTTTTATGTAAAAGAATTAAATATTGGTGGAATATCTGATACCTTTTATTGTTGCCATATTTTTCTGCAACCCCAATGTTCAGTTATGCTAACCCAGATGTGGTCACAACCCAGAGTTTGAGAAACTTTGCCTTACAAGATTATAAATAGAGTTCAGAGAATTAGTTAAGTACTTAGTAAGTTCCTAATATTCTGCTTTTTGTTGGGGATAAAAAGATTAAAAAGAAATCATCTTCATTCTCAAGGAATTTACATTCCACATGTATTTCTTAAAGTTTGTTCCACATGAGTCTCCCTGTTTTGTTTCATGTTGTTTTTAACTAAAGTTGGAGGGGCAGCTAGGTGGTACAATGTTTAGAGCACTGGTCCTGGAGTCAGAAATTTGACCCAAGATCAAATTTGACCTCAGATATTTATTAGCTGTGTGAACCTAGAAAAGTCAATTAACCCCAATTGCCTCCAGAAATAAAAATAAAGTTGGTGCTTTCTTTGGATCATAAAATAGCCAAGGAGGGACCCTTGAGATCATTTTGCCTCACCACTCTCATTTTGTAAAGAAGAAAACTATGGCGTACAGCACAAAAATGGTGTAACTAGTATTGAAATCCAAGTTTTCTGTCTACCAACATGGCGTACTTTTCACTGCATTCATTGATTTTTTTCCTAATCTTTGGGGTCTTCAATTCTTCTCCCATCTTACTATAGATTTTTTTTTAATTTTTATAATTTTTTTAAATTCACAAAACACATGCATGGGTAATTTTTCAACAATGACCCTTGTAAAACCTTCTGTTCCAAATTTTCCCCTCCTTCCCCCAACCCTCTCCCATAGAGAGAAGACAGACCAATACATGTTAAATATATTAAAATATATGTTAAATCTAATATATGTATGCATATTCTACCCATACTACAGATTTAAAGATCATAGAATGGGATTATCAGATTTTACAAAGGACTCGAGTCTCATTTATGATTCTGGGCTTCCTTTGGACTGGAACCTATACCTAAACATCTTACTTTATCATCATAGTTTCCTTCAAATATATAAGGGACAGCCTCATAGAAGGATTAAATCTGGCCTGCTTACAACAGGATAATAAGAGACAATGGTAGAGTTAAATGAGGCAGATTTTTAAAAAAATGAGTATTTGAAAAATAGAACTGTGCTGGGGAGGAAACGGTGGATTTCGAAGGGAGTAAATTCCCCATCTGTGAATGTCATCAAAAAGCAAGATGAGAAGCTCTTTGTGATTTGGAGCAAAGATTTAAGCAAGGATTTCTCATAGGTGGGGGATGGAGCCAATGTCTCTTTCTGATTCAAAAATTCTGGGATATTCATCTTCACAACAGCCTCCAGATGCTAACACAAGACCCAAAGTAGTTATCTGAGAAGTTGTTCATTGATCAGAGGTCTTTTGTCAATGAATTTCAAATCAATTTAAATAATTTCAATTAAGCACAGCAAGCATTTATTAAATACTTGTGAGGTGCCAAGTGTTGGAGGCAGCTGAGCAGTGAGTGCAGTGGATAGAGAGTTGGGCCTGAAGTCAGGAAAACCTGAGTTCCAATCTGGCCTCAGACACTTACTAGTTGAGTGACCCTTGGCCTGCCTCAGTTGATTTATCTGTAAAATGGAGACAACTATAGCACTTACTGGGGCAGCTAGGTGGTGCAATGAATAGAGCACCAGGGTTGGAGTTGGAAAGACTCAGTTCCTGAGTTCAAATCTGGCTTCAGAAACCTACTAGATATGAAGTCACAAGGTTGGTTAGTCACTTCACATCATTTGTCTCAGTTTCCTCAACTGTAAAATGAACTGGAGAAGGAAATGGCTAACTACTGCAGTATCTTTGCCAAGAAAACCCCAATTGGGTTTATAAAACAATTGAATAATAATAATAAAGTGAGGTTAGCCTTGTCCCTTTTATCTCTGAATCTAGGATTCCCTTTGATAGATGGAAAAATTGAAGGTCAAAGAAAAGTGACTTTTCTAGGGGATCCCACACCTAGAAAGTGTCTGCTAGCTCCTAGTCTGCCCTAAGCAGGAATGGTCCATATATCTGCTGCTGCAGAGTTCACAGAAACAGAAAAAAAGTTGCAAAAAGAAAGTAAATTCCACCCCCACTTTTCTTTCTTTGCCCTTTAAATTAAATTCCACGCTGAGTTTGTCGTGTATGTAGGTACTTCTGCCTCTTTAATCTTCTCCTTTTAATTCATTTGTGATGCTCTAGATGTCGGGCATTTTTTCCCCTTTGGTTTTGTTTGAGGGTGTGTTGGCGGGACCCAGGATAATGCATCTCCGACACAGTGGAAAGTTTGCATCTTAATTGATTACCCAGAATCCTGTCTGGCTGACAGCCTCTGTCACAAATGGAGCATCCAGGTACAGGAGGGGGCTGGGAAGGGGCTGGCAGGGGAAGTCATTGAAGAGTTTTAAAAGGATTTGTGTTAATGCTTTCAAGACATCCCCGTGATGTTTCTCAGTCAATAGGAGATTAGATGGGAGGACTGCTTTAAACAAAATGCTGCCTCATCACCATCACCACTAATCCCTTCTTTTCCATTCCCACAATAGGCATCAGTGTAGGAGCAAGAGAAGTGCCCCTGCTTACTTACTTCCTACTTAGCCACACCAGTCTGTGAAGGTAGCTTTTTTATTCCCTTGCCCCAGCAGAGATTTGAGCACCTTTTGTTTTCCTGCAGGTAGGCATCCAAAGAAACTGGTAAACCAGCCACCTCCAGCCCAAGTGAACAAAGGATTAGTTGCTAGATGGTAACTATGCATAGGGGAGAACAAGGAGCCATTGGTAAGGAGAGGAAACCCTGAGAAGTGAGAGAATGTGGTTACCTACTCAAACATGGCGGACCTTGGTAGGGTTGGCAAGGAAGTAAGGTTAATCATCATTGCTCTGTAACTTACTCCTTCTATATCAGCTTCTATATCAGATTTGGAACTGGAGTCATCTAAGAGACCTTGGAATAAGAAGGTTCTTTACCCCAGACCACCAAGCATGCTTCTATCCTGGATCCCACGGTTGTTACCAAAAGGAGCAAACTCTGTGGAGAATGGACACACCATGATCAATACCACCAATACTAATCACTGATCGCTGGTCATAGATGGACAGCCTAAGAACATAGGAAACAGTCATGCTCTTCAAATTACTGGCTCCCACTTAAACTGCTTGCATCTATCATCCAAGGCAATCAGCCCTTAGGGAGATGCAACTGGGCAGCTACCTTTGCAGAAGGTGTAACCCTCCCTCCTCAACAACCATAGTTATTGAAGTCCCAGAAGAGAAGGTTTTCCCCATTGAGAAAGTCAAATCATTCAACTCTAGGAACCAATTTGTTTTGATTGGTGGAAATAAGAGTAAAGAGTATGTGTTACCATCTACCTTTATTGCCAAAGTACCTTAAGGAGCATGTCCCAAAGTTGCAATTCTTTCTATTGTCTTTCCTTATAAAAATATAAGTTCTTTGAAATCAGGGATTGTTTGCTTTTCTTTGTCTCTCATTCTCCTGGGGTAAACTAGATGGTACAATAGATAGAACTCAGTCTCTGGACTTAGCAAGACCTGACTTCAAATTTGGCTTCAGACACTTAATAGCCATGTGACCTGGGCAAGTCATATATCCCTACCTGCCTCAGTTTCCTCATCTGGAAAATAAGCTGGAGAAGGAAATGTCAAAGCAGTCAACCCCACCTCTTAGTACAGTGCTTTGTACATAACACTTAATCAATGCTTTTAAATTCACTGATCTAGTCCATCTCATTGATCTTATCAATAAGGAAATCAAAGCACAGTTTAGGAAGTAGATCAAAATTAGAGGAGATTTTAAAGTATAGAACATAAAAGCTGAGTGTTATCTTGGAACAATAAATGTCAGAGTTGGTAGGGGTCTATAATGGAAGAGAAAGTAACTTAATTAAAGGCAACCAGGAAGCAAATAGTATTTGTAATAGTGATTACTGCAATACTCTTTGCCAAGGGAAATATCCTTAGTTCCACTAAACCATCGTTACATGATCTAAAGTTTTCTAAACATCCTAATGGCCTTGTGTCATATGTTCTACAATTTGTTACTACTTATCTTAAAATTTAACACCCCAAAATACATATAATAATTCACATGTCATCTGACCAGAACATTCATTCATTCCTTTTTCCACCAAAATTTGTATTTGGGCTTAAAAAAATTCAACAGACTTGAAAGGAAGCTGAAACTATTGAAACCAAAACAATGAGGACATGGATTTTTTTGGTCCAATGGTCCCAACAGTGTACATAGTGAAATGTTCAAATTGTGGTGCTGCTAATTATCTCATACTTAGGATTTTGCTGTTTCTAGAAGCCTATCAAATTAGATAGAAGACCAGCTTCATAGGTATTGGGGGAACATTTCCATATAGATGTGATACAGCACAAATCCCTTGTCCTCATGGGATTTCCCATTGTAGAATATTCCAGCCACATTGTTGTTGTTCAGTCATTGCAGTCATTTCCAACTTTGTGACTCCATTAGGATTTTCTTGGAAAGATACTGGAGTAGCTTGCTATTTCTTTTTCCATATCATTTTACAGAAAAAGAAACTGAACCCAACAGGATAAAGTGACTTGCCCAGGATCACACAGCTAGTATCTGAGGCAGGATTTGAACTCAGGTCTTCCTGTCTCCAGACAAAGTGCTCTATCTAGGATGCCATCTAGCTACCTATCCCATCAACACAGGTAATGCAATGCACAACATTACATTATTAATAGTGCAAACCAAATCGCTGATTGTTATAAAATCTGATGGGGGTGTGCATGTCAAGAAAACATCATGCAGAAGATGGCACTGAATTTGGGCTTAAAAAAAAAAATCAACAGACTTGAAAGGAAGCTGAAACTATTAAAACCAGAACAATCAGCTTTGACATTCATGAACTGGGATTTGTCCTGTCCTGAGGTAGGGCCAAGTATTGTTCCCTACCTCTCCATTTTTCCCTTCCACTAGAAAAATTCTTCCTTATGTGCCTCTTTTAAGAGAGATAATTTTCTCCATTCTTCCTCTCTCTTCCTCTTTCTCCTAGTGAATCTCTCTCACTTTCTCATTGAAAAAAAAAAAAAAAAATCCCTTCATAGTCACCTCACACTTATGCCTTCTGTCTGTTTGCTTTTTCTGTCTTAATAATGATAAAGTTCTTAGAAGTTACAAGTATTATCTTCCCATGTAGAAATGTAAATAGTTTAACCTTATTGAGTCCCTTATTATTTCTCTTTCAGATTTACCTTTTAATGCTTCTCATGAATCTTCTGTTTGAAATTCAGATTTTCTATTCAGCTCTGCTTTTTTCATCAGGCACACTTGAAAGTACTCTATTTCATTAAATATCCATTTTCCTCCCAAAGGATTATACTCAGTTTTACTGAGTCTTGATTGTAATTCTAGATCCTTTGCTTCTAGAATATCATATTCTAAGCCTTAGGCTCCTTAATGTGGAAGCTGTTAAATTCTGTCTGATTGTGACCATAGCTTTACAGTATTTGAATTTCTTTCTTGCTACTTGGAATATTTTATCCTTGAGAATCTGGAATTTGGCTATAATATACCTGGAAATTTTCATTTTGGGATCTCTTTTGGAAGATGATTGATTTTTTTTTCCCTATGGGGAAGTAGAAAGGGAAAGGGGAAAGAAAAAGGAAAGAGAGAATAAGACGTTAGGACAGAAGAAGAAGGAAAGGAAAAAGAAAAGGGAAGAATAATAAAAGGGAGGACAGATTGAGGGAGGTAGTATTCAGAAGCAAAATACTACTGAGGAGGTACAAGGTAAAAGGAGAAAGAAAAGTATAATTGGGAGGAGGAAAATACGGTTAGTGATCATAATTATGAATGTGAATGAGATGAACTCTCCCATTAAATGGAAGTGGATAGAAGAATTGATTTTTTTTTCTTCCAAATGCCCAGTTCTGATATTTAAGGCATTTTCTTTAGTATTTTTGGCCTTAAGAAAAAAAAAATCTGTTGGCTTCCCCACATAATTTTCATTTATTACTCTAATTTTTCCCCCATTTCCGCCCATTTTTCTTAATTGATTTTTAAAATCCTTTTTGAGTATTTACAGGAATTGGGTTTTTTTGGTTTGTTTGTTTGTTTTTTGAACTGGTTTCCATTTCATTTTTTTTTTCATTGAGACTTTCCTTGAAGCTGTTTTGACATTGTTGTCTTCTAATACAACAATTTTTTTTAGTTTGATCTTCTCTTTCACCACTGTACCTTTTCATTATTTGCTCATTTTTCTAGCCTATTTCTCAAGCCTTAACTTTTTGTTACAGTTGGGCTTTGCTCCTGGGGTAAAGGGGTATTTTCCCAAGATTTAAGGATTATTTTTTGCTGTTGTTTTCAGAGCTAGTTCTGGGGGTCTATTAGTTTTTAGTTCTTCTAGGGCCTTATGATCCAAGGAAAGATTTGGTCACTGCTTTCATGATCTTTGCTCTGGTCTTTACTTTTGAAAGTTTCTCCTGCCATCACAAGTGCTAGTGCTCCTCTTCAGCCCAGAACTGTGACTTACAACAGTGTATAGGCAATGCAACAGGGTCTTCCACCCAGTGCCAGCAAAAGGTCCCCTATATTCTCTTTCTAATTAGTTGTCCAGTCCCCTTACTATTATCTTTTGGCTGAGAGTTCTTAAAGCTGCTGTTATAGCTGCTTCCAAGACGTGCTGCTGGTGTGGCTGTTGTGTAAGTTGTTGTCTAAGTTAATCACTACTTCAATGTCATTGACCTCTCCTGCCAATCTCCTAAATTGTCTTGGGCTGAAAAAAAAAAAAAATCTCAACTCAATCTTTTGTTGAGTTTTCCAGAATTTTATTTGAAGCATTATTTTAAAGTTGTTTGAAGGAAAAGTCCATCTAAATTGTTATTACTTCACATATTGGTTGTATATTCTAGTTCATGTTCTAAGTTCCCTCCCTACTTCCACATTCTGCGTTCTAAATATTCTCCCAGTTTAGATGTTGTATGTTCCAAGAGAATTTTTAGCTCTGCCATTTCATTTCTTTTTTATATTTAATATTTTATTTTTCTGTTACATGTAAAACAAGTTTTAACATTTAAAAACATTTTTGACTTTCAAATTCCCTCCATCACTGAGAAAGCAAGCAATTTGACATAGATCATTCATGTGTAGTCTGACATTCCATTTTATAAGAGTTCAACTAATTCTAGCATTCTTCATTCTAAGCTACCTCCCAGCCCTTACATTTTATTTTTAAAAATGTATATTTAGGCTTGATATAAGAGGAAAAAAAACAAACAAAAATTAAACAAACTTCTTAAGGATAAGAACTGCCTAAAAGTGGAAAGATATGCTTTGGGAAGTGATGAAGTTCCATTCATTTAACATCTTCAACAAATAGCTGAATAATCACTAGTCAGAAAATTGTAGAAGGCATTCCTGCTCAGATATGACTAGAATAGAAATATTTGTATATTCTTCTCTGCTCTAAAGTCTGTAATTTGGGGAGCACTTGTCTTCTTGCCTTTTTTAGATTGAACACTGGAGACACTTCAGCACTAAAATTAATTTTTGAACCCAAAAAGAATACCCAACACAATACAAAATAAAACAAGAATTAAATATATACATATATATATACATATATATATATGCATATATATATGCATATATATATGTATATATATGCATATATATATATATATATATAAGAATTTTATAAATTCTAAAGCCCCTTCCAGATCTGGCATCCCACTTCCTAAGAACATCTCACAGATGTAGTAATAAGCTGTTCTAAGGCCTTTTTTATTTCTGAAATTCCAAGTGATTCTATGTGTTCTAACATTCAGTATTCTAAGATATAGCCCAGCTCTGAAATTCCATTTTGAATCCTTTCCCAGCTATGATATTTTCTATTTCAAGGAACTTCACAGTTCTAATTTTCCATATTCTAAGGTTTTCTGCCCAGCTCTGATACTCCATATTTTAAGTCTCCTTCCTTCTTTCACATTCTATGTTCTAAGGTCCATCCTTGTTTTCACAACATTCAGAACATTCTGTGTTCTAATGGCATTCCAAACTTGGACATTTCATTTCACAGTAACCCTACTAACACTGACATTTCCCATTCTAAGGTACCTTCTAGCTCTTAAATTTTATACTCTATAAGTCTCTTCTAGCTCTAACATTCCAATTTCTAAGAACATCCGATAGAATTGGAAAACAGCTAAGGAAATGTTAAGCCATTATTCTTGAGGAGAGAAAATTTAGAAATAAATACAACTTCCAATTCCCTAAGGATTCTTATGAGAGGAAAGACTTCCCTGGAGACAAGCTTTTATTTGGGAAAAAAGAAGAAGAAGAAGAAGAAGAAGAAGAAGAAGAAGAAGAAGAAGAA
>JAJPUD010009604.1:0-27167 GCA_023553655.1 Myrmecobius fasciatus
TTTTTTCTTGTTACCTTTTTATGTTTCTCTTGTGTTCTGTGTTTGTAGATCAAATTTTTTGTTCAGTTCTGGTCTTTTCAGTAGAAATAGGTGAAATTCTGTTATATCATTGAATGACCATCTTCTTCCTTGGAAGATAATGCTCATTCTAGCTGGGTAACTTATTCTTGGCTGTAATCCAAGTTCCTTTGCCCTTTGGAATATCTGATTCCAGACCCTTCAATCCCTCAAAGTAGAAGCTGCTAGGTCCTGTGTGATCCTAATTGTGGCTCACCGATATTTAAA
The DNA here is from genome assembly GCA_023553655.1 of Myrmecobius fasciatus. Classification (NCBI taxonomy): domain Eukaryota; kingdom Metazoa; phylum Chordata; class Mammalia; order Dasyuromorphia; family Myrmecobiidae; genus Myrmecobius; species Myrmecobius fasciatus. The sequence continues at coordinate 286 of JAJPUD010009604.1, forward strand.
TTGTTTCTTTCTGGCTTCTCGTAATATCTTTTTCTTGGTATGATAGTTCTGGAATTTAGCCACGATATTTCTGGGGGACTTAATTTTTGGGTGTCTTTCAGGAGGTGATCGGTGGATTGTTTCAATAAGTATTTTGCCTTCTGAGTCTAAAATATCAGGGCAGTTTTCTTTTAGGATTTCCTGGAAGATAGTGTCTAGGTTCTTTTTTTCATCATGAATTTCAGCAAGCCCTATAATCCTTAGATTGTCTCTCCTAGATCTATTTTCCAGGTCAGTTGTTTTTCCTAGGAGATATTTCATGTTTTTCTCTATCTTTTCATTTTTTTTTGTTTTTGTTTGACTGATTCTTGAAGTCTTGATGAGTCATTCATTTCCAATTGTTTGATTCTAATTTTTAATGTCTTATTTTCTTCAGTTACTGTTTTTAGTTCCTTTTGCAATTGACCAATTACATTTTTTTGTTCATTGCATTCTTTTTCCATTTTTTCTATTTTATTTTGCAGTGGTCTCATTTTGTTTCCCCATGTTTCTTCTAACTCTCTTTTAAGATCCTTTATGTAATCTTCAAAGAAAGCCTTGTGACATGGAGTCCAGCTTGTGTCTCTCTTTGGGGCTTTTTCTGGAGTTGCTTTACCTTTAGGGGCCTCAGAATTTGAAGTCTGTTCTTCCCTCTCTCCATAAAAGTTGTCTATGGTGAGAGCTCTTTTTGGTTTTTTATTCATTTTTTTTTAAAGGTATGAGCTCTATTTAAGGCAAAGGTGGGACAGCTTCTTTAATTTGCCCTGGGGCAGTTCTGCTGATTGAGTTGTTTCAGGTAGTGAGCAGTTCTGCTGATTGAATTATGTCAGGTGCTGGGCAGTTCTGCTTTAATGCACCCTGGGGCAGTTCTGCTGATTGAATTATTTCAGGTACTGGGCAGTTCTGCTGATTGAATTATTTCAGGTGCTGATCAGTCCTACTGATTGATCGCCCTAGGGTGCCGTCTAATGGCAGCTAGGTCCAATGCTCATCAGGGGTTCAGTGGTTCACAATCTACCCCCCACAAAAGGCAGATCCTCCAAGCCACCTGCCCACAATCAGGACAGATTGGCCCCAGAGGCCCCCAGAAGACTCCCAGGTGTGTGAAAAGTACAACGCTCCCATTCCTGTTCTGACTCCTGTTCCAACTCCTGTTCCAGCTCCCTGCTCCAGCTCCCTGCCCTGGTCTCCCTGTGCTGCAGTCCCAGTCCAGCAGACCACCCCCCCTGCCCAATTAAGACAGACCTGTTTTCAAGTTCTTCCAGAGTATCTTCTTCTAGAATTATGTTGTCCTCCAGATATTGTGGATTCTTTTGCTTCAAAATCAGTCTAGAGGTTTCATATGTTGTTGGTTTGAGGGAAGGTTAGAGAAGGTTACAGAGACTCCTGTCTGATCTCCACCCTCTTGGCTCCACCCCCGGAAGTCCCACCACTGCTAATTCAGTGACTTCCAAGATCTACTCCTGATTTTCTGGGACTAAGGCTGTGCTAGCAATACCTTAGCTGGAACTGCATTTCAGTCCCACTCTGGTGGGAACAGACTTTTTCTGCTGACCTCCTAAGTTGTCTTGAGCTGGAAAAGGGTTCTAGTCCATCTTTTTATAGGTTTGATGGCAAATTTGTTTAAACACATTATTTAAAGGTATCTGGAAGGAGAGCTCAAATGTGTCCCTCCCTTTACTCTGTCATCTTGGTTCTGCCTCCCTCCACTATGTATGATCATTAACCATTTTCTCTTTGTTTTGTATGTTGAATGGGAAAGAAACTCTTTTGTATTGGATAATGCATTTGATCACCAAACAAGTGAAATAATTTGCTCATTAGGAAAAATAGGCACCAACAAAAAACTTCCTCCATGGAATCTTCCCAAGGTTGTCACATATGAGTTGATTGTTTTCTCTAGAGCTTAGTCACATGAACTTGAATTTCTGACTTCTATCTCTACTAGATATCACTTTTCAATGTGATAACTAGTCATGATCATTTATTACTGTTGTGTAAACTTTTTTATTATATTGCATTTTTTCACTGATATCAAAGATATTACCTTATCTCAATTACAACATATTTGGGATCATTTGCTTATAGACCCAGTTCTAGACAAGAGAGAATGTATTTCAAAGGTCTTTTTCTCCTTTTTTATACCCTGTAATGACAATAAAAGTGATCTATAGACATTAACATTGTCAGAAGCTAGGAGAACAAGTTCCTACAATTCTAAGTAAAGAAACAACCTTTAAATGCAATTATTATTTTGTCTAGGTTTATGGCCCTTTATTCTCTAGAACTAGTAAGACCCAAGCTAGATTCCCCTCACTTATAAATTGACTGGGAGGATTTATTTAGTACATTTGAAGCAGAAATGTTCTTCTAATTTGTATCTTATTAGATACTCTAAAAGTTGGTATTATCTAACATTAACTAGACCCTTACAACAGCAAGTCACTTTTTTTCTAGATTTTAATTTATTTCCTATCCCTATACCCATAAAAAACATTCTAAATCTTTTCTCCTCAAGATTTCCACATTAGCACCTCTTAGTTTAGAACTCAATTGCTTATATTACTAAGAAAACTGAAGCCATTTACCAATTAGTTTTATTTCCTTCTCTTCATTACAAATTTTTCTAACATCATCCTTACTCTTAATTTTTTCCTTATTATTATAATGAGATATTACTTCACTTTGAAGCAGTTAATCTATCTACATGTACCCTTGAATCCAACCTCCTGTATTGTTTTCAACAGATTTCTTCCCCCATAATCCCCTCCCTTTAATCTTTGATAACTCTTAATCTACTGGTTCTTACCCTATTGCCTCTAAACATTTCTAAATTTCCTCAGGAAAAAAAAAAGAAGACTAAGAAGTCAAAATCAAAAAATATGTCATAATATTTTACTGACACTCCACATGGGGAAATTGATGAGCCTGTTTCCACAATTACATGATGACATGGTATTGCATTGGACTATTGAATCACTACCCAAAACATGGTAGCAGGATAGAGATGGTGAAACCCTGGATATACATACCATCTAATAGCCCTAAAAATTGTACATTATATCTTTATATGTGTGATTTAGCATATGCATACAAAGATTATCCCATGCTTTTCCTTTTTTTTTTTAATCTAAAATCTTCTAAAAAGGTGTGTACATTTGTTGCTTCCACTTCATCTCCTCTTACTAAGTCCTCTGCTTTTTTGCAATCTGAGTTTTTATTTCATCATAAAACTTTTTCTCTTAGGATATATTATAATTCCTCTCTTTGGATTTTTAATGCTTTTCATATCTTTACCCCTATCTTTGCAGTTTTATTATACACTGCTTCTTTTCCCATATTGTATTAGCTAGCTAAATTGAACTTCTCCCTAATTTCCAAACATAATTTTCCATTTTATGTCTGTATTTTTTTTTGTTTTAATCAATTTATTTAAACAAATGCAAACTGGGAAATAAAAAAAAAATGTCATGTCATGTACCCAGAACAACATAAGAGAGGATTCAAAATATAAAGTAATAAATTTCTATTTAAAGAAAACTTACATAATAAATACTGTATATTGTGTACAATATACACAATATTGTATTTTTTTCTTTACTTATATATTTTCTTTTGTTATTTGCTGCACACTTTTTGCTCTGCATATCCTCCTTTCTCTCCCCCCCTCCCCGAAAGAAGACTATAGTTAGGAATGGATATACACACATCTATGCACACACATATACACACATACATACATATAAACATGCATACATACATACATATATGTGCACATATGCATACATATCTTTAATCAAATACATGTATACACATTTATATCCATATGCAACTATGTAAGAGTGTATTATATAATCTAAGAGTGTACTATACCTGTTTTTCTGAAGGTAGATAGCATTTTCTTAAGTCTAAGTCTTTCCACATTTTTCTAAATCCACATCTCTGTAGTTTTGTGTTGGCTTTCCACTTAACTGAAACCTAGACCTTCCTCAATCCCACATCATAGAATCCATCATTATAATCCAGTTTCCAGAATTGCATTCAAGATAAAGCCTTTCATTATCCCCTCAAATGTTAATGTTCATTTGGAGCTATGCTCAAAAAGTTATCAAACTGTGCATACCCTTTGACCCAGCAGCATTTCTATTGGGCTTATATCCCAAAGAAATCATAAAGAAAGGAAAAGGCCCCACATGTGCAAAAATGTTTGTGGCAGCCCTTTTTGTAGTGGCTAGAAACTGGAAATTGAATAGATGCCCTTCAATTGGAGAATGGCTGAATAAATTATGGTATATGAATATTATGGAATATTATTGTTCTGTAAGAAATGACCAGCAAGATGATTTCAGAGAGGCCTGGAGAGACTTACATGAACTGATGCTGAGTGAAATGAGCAGAACCAGGAGATATAATGATCTCCTGGTTCTGCTCATTTCACTCAGCATCAGTGTATAATGACACGGCAACAACAGTACTATATGACAATTAATTCTGATGGACATGGCTCTCTTCAACAATGATATGTTTCAAACCACCTCCAATTGTTCACTGAAGAAAGCCATATACACCCAGAGAGAGGGATGCGAAATGTGGACCACAACATAACATTCTCATACTCCTTGATTGATGTTTGCTTACATTGTGTTTCCTTTATCTGATATATCGTTTGTGTAGATAAGATTTTTCTTGCACAACAATGATAAGTTTGGAAATATGTATACATATATTCGATTTGCCAATATTTAACATAATTAACATGTAGTGGATATCCTGCCATCTAGGGAAGGGGTGGGGAAGTTGGGGGGAAAATTTTGTAACGGAAAACTATGTAAGGGTTATTGTTGAAGAATTACCCACACATATGTTATGCAAATAAAATAAAATTAAAAAAAACGAAAAAAATGTTAATGTTCTTCCTCTCTTATTATCTTGTATTTTTTTAAATTTAATCTGGGTGTCTCTTTAAATGTACATGCTATTTGTAATGTTATGTTATTCCATATATTCATCAAGAATATAAAGTCATTGACAGCAGGAATTATTAAATTTATTTGCCTTTGTATCACCAGCACTTGGAAGCTTGATTATCATATAGTAATAAATACTCAATTGGTTGAGCTCATTATGGAAGTTTCCAGGTTCATTGTCTGGATATCATCATTGACCAGAATAGATTAAGTGAATTAACATACACAAAACATTTTGTGAACCTTAAAGGCCTATATGAATTCTTACTCTATCATCATCATGATCATCATCATTATTATCTTCATCCTCATCATCATTATCATCAGCCATGTGGCAACAATCAAAGACTTCTTGGAACACAAATTGAAAAAAAAAAAGAGTTTATCTAGGCCAATGATTCCTATTTAGGGTGTCATGAACCTCTTGGGAGTTCATGCAGATTATCAAAGCACTTCACACTACAAATTCTACAAAATCTAAGGAAAATTGTCCCTTAAGCACTAAATAGTGGTAGGCAATATTTTGAGAAGTATACTAAATTATCTTGAATATTTACACTATTTTTGCCATTGTTATAGAAAAAGGATTTAAAGGAACAAAACCAAGTTGGGAAAAAATTTCCTGACTGTTGCCTTAATGACATTCACTAAAAAGAAAAGTTTATTGACTTGAACTGAATTGAGATCAAGTTACTTTCAGATATAGGAGGTTCATTTCTCCAGGTTCTTGCATATAGAATCAAACATTTTTGGGGACATAGTAGAAAACTGGATCAAATGACATTCCAAAACCAAACAAATAAATTGTATTTTGTAGTTTAAAAATAATTGATTAGTTTGTTATTGGTATTCCTTTTTAGCATAATTTTCTTGCCCCATAACTTCAAAACAACAAGACATATGTTAAATGTATAGTAATTTAAATGGAAGCTAGAAAGTGAACTTCTACATAGGGTGTTCCTTTTTTTCTTTTAAACATAGCACTGGATATAAGTTCCACTGAGCATGTCTAACCAGACTATATTGAAAATAGGTTGACATGTTTAGTTTTTAGTGGTAACTTCTTTCCTATTCTCTAAAGACAGTGATTCATTCAACTGCTTAAAAAGAACAGGAATGCTCCTGTTGCATTGAACATTGAATCCTTCTAGGTATGTAACAAAAAAAGGAGTACAATAACTACCTTGAGGAAAAAGAAAGTCAATGAAGAGCCAGCCAGAAAGAAAAGGATTTCCATTCCTGAAGGGGGGAAAATATATATATGTATATATGAGCCGAACTGCAGTATCTCCCAAAGAATTTTCTCTAGGGAAAAAAATAAAACTATTAATGGCATATATTCCTGTGCTCCTGTGGCCCCTTTCCCGCACTGATGCATTTCTAGAATCTTCATTTTAGGGAAGGACATGCCCAAATGACAACTATTATTTTGTCTCTTGGCTTTGATTTGAACTTTTTAAATTTTGCTTTTTCCCCATATTCTGCACTATCTCAATAGAATATAAGATTCCTGAGGCATATTTTGCCTGTCTTTTTGTGCATTTGTATTCTCAACTCAGGGAAATTGAGGCTGCTTAGCATTAGGGTTCTGGGCAAGAGAAAATACACTGGATAAAAACTACAAGTATCAGCATATTCAATTGATGAGGGCTTCTTTTCCTCTAAGGAGCAAGAAGTTTCTATTACTTTCATAAGTCACAATGTTTCTACTACTTTCACTATTGATAAGCAATCACATAATTACTATCTCTTTCCTATGTGCTACTATAAATATATTTGTATATAAGTAATTTTCTTATATCATTTTACCTCCTTTTACAATGCCAGGTATCACTGAACAAAATAAAATGAAACAATGTAATGACTATTTTTGCTTTTGCTATATTATTTTCTAAGATGTTTGGACTAATCTATAGCTTAACTAGTAATATATCACTGTTCTGAAACTCTTCTAGCATTGTTGAATTTTATAACTTATTCCCTTAGCCATAGCTGGAAAGGTACTTCCTTCCAGTGACCTTTATTTTTAATAATAATAATAATAATAATAATAATAATAATAATAATAATAATAAAAGATAACAGTAAATAACAACAATACAAATATGCAACTTTATGCATTTATATTTTATGTCATTTCTGGAACTCATTATGTTATAAGGTTGCATAATATCTTCCTGGACCTACAACATTCCTCTGATCCTGTGGGCACTTTCCTCCATCTTAAGAAAGCATATGTCCAAAGGAAAAGAATCATTTTGTCTCAGCTTTGATTTGAACTTTTTAGACTTTACCTTTTTCATATTACTTCCCCCACTTTTTAATGTATCTTCTATCCATTATCTTATCCGTATTAGAAAATAATTTCCTTGAGGGCAGACATTGCCTTTTTTGTGCTTCTGTATTCTCTGCACTTGGCAAAGTGCCACATAGAAAATACTTAAAGATTTCTTGACTGACTTGATATGACTTGGCGGCCCCCCCCATGCAGAAAGAGTTCTTTCTTGTAAGAATCAGATACATATATATATATATATATATATGTTATTTACTCCAACTTTTGAAGAATTAAATTAAAATGAATCAAATAGTTTAATCAAGGATATACTTGGCCAACCTTGCCCAGGATTATATTGTTGTCATTGTGGATGGGAAATGTTCAATATTTTTGTGAGCGGGGGAGATGATACAGATTAATAGTTTGAGTTGTCAGACAAATAAAATATCCTTGGCACCATTTTTTTGGGGGGGGGGGTTGGCAAGGCAAGTGAGGTTAAATGATTTGCCTATGATCACATAGCTAGAAAGTGTTAAGTCTCTGAGGCCTGATTTCAATATGAATAGCCTATGCTCTATCCACTGTATCATCTATCTACCCCTGTACTCTTTTTCTATTATTTTCTGCATCTATTATGGATGCTTTATTCCTAATATCCCAGTATCTTCACTGGACCTTCACACTTTCCTCAGATACTTTGGAGGCCAATATTCTGTACAAACCAAGTATATTACTTAAAAATATATTTTATTTTAGAATAATTGGTTCTATTTTTATATCAAGGATTATCCTTCAGCCACAACAACACATGAAACCCTGTTATGTCATTTTAACACACACAGAAAAATTGCAAAAATTTTCAGAGTCCTTCTAGCTAATGTTCAAATAAAACAGTTCATTATGCAAGTAGATAGATGAACTGCAATTTATTTATCCACTCATGCGTGTGAAACAAAATATCAGTAGTAACAAACATATATCTCATAATTCCATCGATGACAAAGAGAAAGACAGAGAGAAAGAAACATACAGGTTCACAAAAACACAGAGACACTGAGAGACAGACAGGGAAATAGAGACAAAGACATAGAGAGGGTGATGCAATTGTTTCCCCTATTTTTAATGTTCTGTTTAAATCAATTTTCCTCTATAATTTTTTTTAGATTTCAATCAATAATTTATATTTTGCTTATTCATTTATTTGGAACTTATTGTTGAATATGGTATAAAATTTTGATTTAAATCTTTTTGCTTGGCTTTGTTTTTTGTCAAATAATGTTCCTGTTTGCCTAGTTCAAAATGTCTTCAAAATAGTTTATGTTCTTGGGTTTATTGAATGTCATCTACTAAGTTCAATTGTTTTTCATTCTTGCTGATCTACAATTTCACCAATGTAGTTTTAAAAATTATTTTAAAAATCATTATTTCAGTCATTCAGGAAGAATGTATTAAGTCCATTATGTATTGGGTTCTAAGGATGCAAATGCAAATACAAAAGTGAGTCAATTCCTGTCCTAAAAGAACTTACATATTGTTTAGAAAATATAACATAAAAAATATATGCACACACACATATGTATGGAAGTGATGTTGAGGAAAAGTATTTGGGGATGGGGTAGTTATAAAGATGGTGAGCAGAATAAAAGGGAAATTGATGATTCTGCTTTACAATTTATTTTGAGATCTGAAAGTGCAATTGATCAGTAGTTGATAAATTCTCACATGCAACATGTAATGCTCATGCTATATAGTTTATATATCTACTATTCCCAAACCATATGAAATTAGGTTCTGTGTGTGTGTTTATCAGCATGTGCATGTTTGTTTGTTTGTGTAAAGGCACAAAGAAAGTCATGATTTTGTTAAAGAGATGGCATGAATGTGTCTAATTTCAAAAAAGTACAAATACAAAAAAGTGCAAATACAAAAAAGTATAAATATATTTATGGACCTCCTGAAAAGATAGATATTTTAATAGGATCACTTTATTTTAAAATGCAGCATGGATACAAATGTTATGATAAATGTTTTGACAATTTCTTCTAACCTGCTCTGCGACTCAATTGTTTTTATGAGAAAATAACATAGTTTTAAACACACACACACACACACACCCCGAAGCTCTTAAATCAATTTTTCACAGCTCTAAGTTGAACATTTTCTTTAAATTTTTGTTCTCCACAATGGATTTTGAATCTCTAAATATTAATGCAGCTTTAATATTGCATATAAAAATACAGAAAGTTGAGACCTCCCTATATTTTAATATAATCCCTAGAAATTAAGTACCAGTTACATGTTATCAAGTCTTGACTCAGCTAGTGACATGTCAATGTGAAATAAAAAATTCAGAGCCCTGTGCCATGAAGAATGTTGTTAGTCTTTCATTATTCCCTCCAATCTCATAACTTGGATGGCATACAAGACATGGAAATGCATTGTCAAAAGTATATAGTTCAGGATGCAGAGGCATTAAATATCTTCTGCATTTGGCAACAGTGATACAAAAGGGCTTTAAATTGCACTCTGTTTAGAAAAAAAAAAGGAACATTTCACACTGCCTTTCAACTCTGTTTCTGGAGATAAAAGTTTTCTATCAGCAATTATTTTTAGAGCACAATAAAACAAATCTTTCTTCTACTAGAGGTAAGAGACAGCACCTCAGTTTTCCTACTAATTCACAAACCAATCACAGCAGTGACAACACTTGAGTTGCTAGTGAATCATTTATGTTGTTGACTTAAGATGTGTGACTGTTATTTGGCTATCACTTTGCTCTAAGAAGTGAAGTGAGCACATAGCTATTTGTATATGGCTGCTATATTTTGTTATCCAAAATAAATGTTTACTGTTTGCTAGAGGAGGATAGCATAGATAATTAAATCCATAAGATTCATAAATCTAGACTTTTGAGAGATTTAAAAAATTGCTTATATAACTATATTTCAAAATATTTAAACTTGTGAGATTTTAAAGATTTTTATTTATATAAATATATATTTCAAGATATATAAATCTGTAAAGAACATAAAAATCATATAGTTTAATCCTCTCAGTTAAAAGATGATGAAATGATAGCTTGCAGAAATAAAACAACTTGCTCAAGTTGCTACAGTTATAGCAGAAACAAGAGTTGAATTCAGACCTTTAGATCACTCTTCCTTAAAATTAATGTTCTTTCAAATATACAATATTACCTCCTTGCTTGATTTTTTTAATCATTGAAATTACTGATGATGACAAAATACAGAAAGTTAGACAGATTGGAGAATTTCCTCCTCTCACCATCCTGTCTCCGGTTCTGATATCCTGAGACTAAAAGGCATGCATCATGATAAAATAAATTAGTGTAAAAAGTACATGTGGGACTCCTTGATCTGCATTGATTGAGACCCCGATCAATTGATGAAACATGGAAGTGTCCTTTGTTACTGGAAAATATTTTCTAGAAAGAAGTTGTCCCAGTACCCTTGATAGGACAATAAAAGAAACTCTTTATTGTTCCCTATAAATGTGGACTGCTTCCAACATGTTTGTTATTTAGAGTCATGAGGATATACTGTTGTAAGAAGAATCATCCTACAGATTACTCTTTTCCTTTTACCTAGCTTTTTCTCCTTGGATTTCTAGAAGAGAGGCATTAAAAGGTCAAAGATAGGGAATCTCACTACCCATCCACTTTACTCTAGTACCAAAAAACCTCCCAAAAAACTGTTGAATTGCATGAGAAGTATTTGGCAAATATCCTATATTTGTTGTTTCCCACCAGAGAAAGGATTTTCTGGATAGTTTCATGACCTTCATTTACCTTTCCATCTCCATTCTATGGCTAACTAGAACTTAAAAAGATATTTTCCCTTTGGGTTCACATTTAGGAAATAAGAAAATGCACTCATAGCAAATTATCTATCTATGTATTTATAGATAAAGACATGTATATCTATACATTATAATACACATATATAGATAGGAATAGATATGTATGTCTATATAATTCTTTTTTAAATTTGACTTTTTAATAATATCAAGTAAAATTATTAAGTGGGTTTTTTTAGTTTATAGTATTTCAATTTTTCAAATACATGCAAAATAGTTTTCAACATTCATCTTTGCAAAATCTTGTGTTCCATATTTTTTGTCCCTCTCCACAAGACCAATGAGCAATCTGATATAGGTTAAATATGTACAATTCTCTTAAACATATTTCATATTCTTCATACTGCACAAGAAAAATAAAATGAAAAGTGAAAAAAAATGAGAAAGTAAAAAGAAGTAAACAAACAAACAAATGACAACAAGGACAAAGATAAAAACATTGTTTTGAGTCACATCCATTCTCCACAGTTTTCTTTCTAGATGTGGATGGTACTTTCCCTCATAAATCTATTAGAATTGTCGTGACTTACTTCATTGCTGAAAAGAGCTAAGTTCATTAACAATTGTACATCTATTTCTATATCTATGTATCTGAATTCACCATTAAAGGTAAGAAGATTAATAAACCGATGTTACAAAAGTGAACAATACTAATTAGTTCATTCTTCTGTTCATTCAACACATATTTTAGTCCTTTACTCTTTGTTAGAAAACACAACAGGTCATCAAAAATGATTGTGCTTTTATATTTATCTCTATGACTATATTATATCTCTTCATGTAAGAGATCCTGCTGTAGCAAAATATTTTTCCATTGTAAAATATTATCTTTTTGTTCAACTATCAAGCCATCATTCTTGCCTTTTAGCTTCCTCAACCAACTTAAAAGAAAAAAGAAAGGAAGGAAAGAAGAACAGGACAATGGAAGGAAAGAAGGGAGAGGAAGGAAAGATCAAAAAGAAATTATGGATTGAAGAAATGAAGGAAAGAAGAAAAGAAGGGAAATAAAGAAAAAAGATCAAGAAAAAAATTGAGTGGAAGAGAAATAAATAAATAATCAAGGAAAGAAAAAGACAAAAAGTCTCTTATATTACGTAAAAGGAATCAAAATTTCCATATGGATCACATCCAAAAATAAATTTCTCTTTTGGTCTACTGGTCTATATCTATCTACAATGAAACAGGTAACATTTTTTTGATCAATTCTAAGAAATCAGGATTGATCAGAATTCTTAAATATTCAAAAATTGTTCATTTTCATATAATAGATATTATAATATAAACACTCCCTTCTCTTCATCTAGAAGAGCAAAAGATCAAGAATATCAAGGGAATTAATGAAAACAACTGTGAAGGAAAGGGCCCTAACTATACCAGACCTAAAAATGTATTATAAAGTGACAATCATAAAAACTACATGTGATTGGCTATGAAATAGAATGGTGGATCAGTGGAATACAATATACAGTAATAAATGACCATAATAATCTAATATTTAATAAACTCAAAGACCTAATCTTTTGAGAAAATAATTCATTATCTGACAAAAACTGGGGTAAAAAACTTGAAAGCAGAAACATTTATAAACCAACATCTTATACTGTGTACTAAGATAAGGTAATGATGGGAACATAATGTAGATATAAGAGGTGACACTATAACCAAATTAGGAGAGCAAGGAGTAGACTACCTCTTAGATCTATGGAAAAAGGAGGAATGAATGTATGACCAAACAAGAGATAGGAAACATTTATCAATTTAAAAAAAAAGTTTTCAGCAAACAAAACCAGTGCTGCGAAGATGAGAAGGAAAGTAGAAAGGTGTGAAAATGTTTTGCTGATAAAGAAAGTGTTTCTGATAAAAGCCTCATTTCTCAAATAAATAAAAAGCTGCATACAATTAATGAGAAAATAAGCTATTCCCCAATTTATAAATGATCAAAGAATCTGAACAGGATGTTTTCAGAAGAAATAAAAGCTATTTTCAAGCATAAAAAAATTCTGTAACCCACTTTTCATTAGAGAAATGCAAATTAAAATAACTGTAAGATACTACTTCACAATTTCTAGATTGGCAAATAGGACAAAAAAGGAATATGATGAATGTTGCAAAGGTTATAGGAAAATTAGAACATGAATGCATTGTTGGTGGAATTTTGAACTGATCTAATTCTGGAGAGCAATTTGGAAATGTGCCCAAAGGATTATACCACTTCCTTCATCCTCCTCAGTCTCTATTATTGAATATTTATCCATGTTCATATCTACCAGCTGATGGATGCTCCATGGCTCCATCCAGAACAGGATGCATTTTCTTATTCCGTTATTGAAATTTCCTATTATTTTGTTGAAAATATCACAATTCTTTCAGTCATGCAGGTTGAAAACTTTGTCATTCTTATTTACTGTCTCCCTAACCCTTCTATTCAAGCAGCTACCAAATATTTTATTTTTTTCTCTACAACATATCTTGCATAGATCCCCTTTTCCTCCTTTACAGATACCATCCTTGCTCAGACCTCTCTCATGGATTATTGCAACAGACTTCTAATTGGTTTCCCTTCTCACAGTCTCTCTACCCCAATCTCTCCACTCAGTTCCCAATCTAACATTCAGTTGATGTTCTTAAAGCATGTATCTGATCATATCATTTCCCTGCCCAAAATTTCATGGCTCCTTTTTACCCCCAGGATCAAATTTGTTTGCCAATTTAAGTTCTTCACAACTTGACCCCTTACTGTCTTTTAAATGTTCTCATATTCTATTTCTCTCCCTACATTCTATAATTCAGTACTCTTGGACTCATTTTTTACACCTAAAAAATTGATTTTTTTTCTCTCCACGTCTTTGTACTAGTTATCCCCTGTGCCTGAAATATTCCTCTTCATCATCTTTGACTCTTACAATCCCTTGCTTCTTATGGAACCTAGATCAACTGCCATCATCTCTGGGAAGCTTTTCCTGGGTCCTCTACTTTCTAATGCCATTTTCTCAGATAACCTTATATCTACTCTCAACATATAATATGTGTTCCAAATTACAAATGTCATTTTCCTCATTGGAATATGAGTTCCTTTTAAGGGTAGTGACTAAGTTTTTTTTTTGGAGGGGGATATTCTTAGCATTTAGTACCTGACAGCATAAACACTTAATGAATGTTTATTGATTGTTTGTTCATCTGGCTGAATGTTATAGTTAGGCAATAGTCATTACTAATTTGTTTGCTTTTTCTTGTGTGAATATTTAGGCCAAACTCCTTTGAGTGACAGCAAATCTCTTTTCAGAGGATATGTAAGATTCAGGGATATAATGTAATCAATATAATCTTATCCATAACCAGGTCACCCAGAAAATTTCTCTTTCTATGGGAGATATTTCTTCCATTTGTATTGGCATGTATATCTTCGATGACAGGGGGCAAATGTTTTTGGTGATGGTGTATTTCCTTATTTGATGCCTTATTTGATATTAATAACTAGAAAGTAAATTAGAAGATTTATTTATATTCCTGTATCCTACTATAGAGTGCTTAGGGCTTGGTCAGCCATTGAAGATGTATGGTGAAATTTATCCTGGTTCTTTCATTTTTATTTTATTTTTCTTTTGCAAGCAAAGCATTACAGTATTTTTCTTATCCTATATAACATTTTAAAAATTGTTTAATCCATTCACATTTAATTTTATCATGGTTATGTTTATATTTTCCTCCATTTGTTTCTAATAATTTTTCAGCTATAAGTTTTCCCTCTTCTGCTATAAATATAGTGCTATGTTCTTTCAGTTACTTTAGCTTATTCTATTTTTAGGTGACTCTATTTCTAATGTCTCCCTTCCCCTCACCTCTGTTTCCTTCCTCCTGTTAGTTATTCCTTTCCCTCTGGGATTTTGCTTATTAGCTCCTTTTCCTTTGATGATTTTGTCTGATTACTTAATTTTCTTTCTCACCCAATCAATCAAGTAAATTCTCGATTCTTCTCCTTCCCTTCAGTTATTAATTTGAATTATTTTGGCTTCTTAAAATTTTATTATTTTGACACTTTCAAATAGTGTCTCATTTTTTTTATCATCTATCATCATTTTTTTAGGGGGAGGGGTAGGAGACTATTCTAGTACTTCATTTTCTGGTTCTTGGCTTTTATAATTTTCCTGTCTCTATTCTCTGTATTTTTTGAATCATACATTTTAAGATATACATTTTGGGGATTTCTTCTCTTGATAATTTCTGCCACTACCTTATAGAGCTTGTCCCAGGGCTTGTCCTTTTCCATTGTGCTTCACTCCCAGAAAAATGCTAATTCCTGAAGATGAGGGAAAAGGTACTTACCCATTTTATAACTCTTGCCCTGATCTAACCTGCAGTTTACCAATAATATATACCCTCCACATAGTTACCTTCTTTTCTTTATTTGCATTAAAATCTCCCTATGTCTATGCCCTTCTATTCTTCCAGGTTGCAATTGCCTGGAGGATATCCAATTTCCATTTTCCCAAGATAAAATACGTGGTTTCTTACAGTACCAAATCACTTAGGTCACAAGTACCAAGAGGTTCTTATCTCCTTTTATAGACTTTTTCTCCTTTCCCACAACAGCCTTCATCTGTAGAATCCACACTAAATTAAGCAAGACTTCTCTCCTTTCCTTCTCCCTTTTCCCCAACTCATCTTCCACTCTCTTAAAAGTTCTCTTCCTAAGACTACTTGAATTATTTTCTCTTCACTTCTAGTCTTGATTAAACCTTTGCATATAAAACACTTCTTCCTATTTCCCTGTAGTTTTACAAAAACATTGATTCACCTGAAGTGCAGTGTCACCATGTTCTGTCCTTAATGTTTTAGGGCTACTCCATCAATTTTAATTTTACTTGATTTATGCCTTTATTACTTTGTTTTTCTATACATAGAAATTTCTAACAGGTCTCTCTGCTATGCTTCTGTTGCTTTTCTAACCCTTGACTACTGCATTCTTTTACATCTTTTGCATTTCTATTCTGTAGGGCATTTGAGAAGCAAACAATCTCAAGTATGTTTCTTTTTTCCTAAGAATATTTAAATTATCTTTATTGTTGAATGCCCACCTTTTTCATATGTGCTTAAGTTTAGATTTGCAGAGAAGTTACCTTGGATTGCATCCTAAGATTCATTGTCCTTCAGAATACATTTTTCCATTCTCTCCTGTATTTTCAGATGAGTGGAGAATAGTTTTGTGTTATTTCAATTTTTTTAATATTTTAAAATTTTTAAACTAATTTCTTATGGAATTTGTTTCTGAACTAAATAATTAAATGTAACCACCACCTGTCTTGAAGTTTATAGTCATTTTTCTTTCTAAATAGATCCCCACAGTTGGAATTGGATCTCTGTTCCACCCACTATATCATATTCTTCTTATTTTCTTGGAGGTAGGGAATCATGTTTAATAATTTTCTGTATATCTAAGTGTCTTAGAATATGTTGTGTCACTGTTGGATAAATAGATAGATAGATAGATAGATAACATGAATGCAGGATAAAAATCATGTAGAAAATCATTTTCTGATTAATGCCAAACACATGACTTTCCATCTCATCATTACAGAAAGTCATAATTTATGTATTAGTATTTTATTCTTCTTACATTTATTCCATGCCAGTGCTTATACATGACTATATTCTTGCTGACTGCCATTCTATTTAACTTAATTCATTCCTTAGAATTATAAATTACATTATTTTTCCCACATAAAGAAAAAAATAAACAATGAATGTATGGTATTATCATATAACACACGAAATTGCTACCCAGAGTGCTAAATGGCATAGTTATAGATTAAAACCATTAGTGCATCTCTTAGACTGCTCAATTCAAAGTTCACAGTACTTAATATTGAGGGATAACCAATGAAAATTAAAATATATTTCCTATCCTGATGAAGCTGAGCCCAGTAGGAAAGATTTAATATAGTTAAAGTTTATCATTGATATTACCATTTATTATTTGTAATATTTTCTGGCCTCATTAGAAGCAATTAAATTCTTGGAGGCAGTCTTAATCAGGTATTAATTGTCCTCTTGAACTTGCCAATATACATGTTCATACTGAATAGGGTTATCATAACATATTTTTTTTTTGCAAGGAGTCTAGGTTCTTTTAACATTGCATTTAGGGAACTCTGTCTCCCCTCTCCTGTGGAGGGTGGAATGTAGGAAGCAATGTCTTGGAATTCCCTTTAGCCTTTATGCAAGCACATGCTATCTAACGTCAGATGTTTCTGCTTCAAGACACCATTACTAATGAGGAGAAGGAAAGATAAATCCTATTGCCTTATTTTTTTATACTACTAAACAGTATATCATTAAATATTAATTGTAAGCCTGTAAGAGCTCAAACTTTCCTCCAAAACTTATTGCTAAGAGATGCCTGATCAAATTTTCTTACTTAAGATGGAGCAAGTTTTCTTTTTAAAGTTCCAAGAAATATGGTTGTTTGTGATTCGATCAGTAGAAATTCCATTTATCATTTATCTTCCTCAAATGACCAATTCCCTATTATATATCTATATAGCTATATCTATATCTATGTAAATTCTTTTACATATAGTTGTCAGGTGGTTTTTAGAAACCTCTCAATTGATAAAGGATTTCCTGGATTTATCTCCTTTATGCATATATCTATGTGTAAATGTATGTATGTGTATAATGCATGTTTACATACACATCTGGGATTTATACACATTAACTATATGATAAATATCTTGTGGGTATGAATAATGTATGTATACATATGTATGTACGAATGTGTGTATGTGTGTGTGTTTTTGTATATATACACATCTGGACATTGCAAATAGTGTGGTTCATGAGCCCATATGGTCTAACTCAGCACATCCAAAATAACTCACAACCATCAACACCACTACTCCTTAAAAATTCCTTTCCTTCTTCTACACTTTAATAGTTAAAATAAGTTCACAAATATTCTACAAACCACTCAGATTTGCAACCTTGGAGTCAGAAATTATTCACTCTTCCTCACTCCATTTTTCCAATTAGCCAACAATTTTACATACAGAATATATCTCTCTTCCTATCTCATAACCACTTGCATGGGTTACCATAATAACCAATTGAAATCCCTGCCTCAACTCTCTCCCCATTTCAATCTATCCTCCACTATGTTGCCAAAATTACTTTTTGACACTGCCATTCTCCTCCACAATAAGCCCATAATTACCTCTTACCAGAATTAAATATAAACTTCACTTTTTGGTATCTACACAACTTCATAACCTGAACTCAATATATTGTTTTCATTCTTACTATATACATCATTCCCCTTCATATACATTTATATATACATACACACACATACATATATACACACACACATATGCATTTAAACTATCTATACTGCTACTCATACAAGATAGTCCATCTCCTTTGTCTGTGCCTTTTTGTCAGTTGTTCCATTATAGAATGGAATCCCTTTTCACATTTACCTTTTAGAATTCCTGATTTCCTTTGAAGTTCAACTCAAACATTATCTTTTCAGAAACTTTTCCCCAGCTTCTGCCAGTTGCTTCTCCCCAAAATCTTCTATTTATGCCTGTGATTTGTATACATTTATATGTTTATGCATTATTTCCCTTGACAGAATATAAGCTCTTTGAATGCAGGATCTGGGGCATTTTTCATCTTTGAATTCCTAATGTTTAATATAATGAATTTCTCTTTTTAAGTAATTAACCATTGTTTATTTTTTAACCAATTGAAGTAATAATTTCTTGAATTTTAAAACAATTATTGCTTTCCTGCAAAGTAAAGATTTGTGTGACTTTGGAGATTTTGGAAATAAATATAACTAGATATAAAAAGTAACACATTTAAAAGTAATTTTAAGTCAAAATTTTCTCTTTTATTATTCTTTGTTTTTTTTTAAAATAAGCAAGTATAATAGCACAGGACTTACACAATTTAATAATGGAAACTCTTCTTAAAACCTAAATATAAAATGTTATTTCATTATCTAGGTAAGCCCTAGGCAAAACTTTGACAAATTTAAAGTGGACAAAGCTTAACTTCCTCTCTTTTCCTGTCTTTTCCCCTTCTGTTTCCCTTTTTCTTCCATCCATCTATCCATTTTCCCTTCCTTCCTTTGTTCTTTCTTTTTCTCTTAAGTTCTCCATTTTTTATCTTTCAATAAACATTCAGTAAATATATGCAACTCTATAAATAATTCTCTGTGTTCAGCACTAATGGTCACTGGAATGCCCACATTTGGACTTAACACCTGATATCTTATATGTGGAAATGAAAATAGAATAAAATTCACAAGTATAAAGCCAGAAAGAGTAACTGAAGCAAAACGGTTCCACACAAAAAATATGAAAGAAGTGACACATTTTTAAAAATACTGAGAAATTGACTTTCAAGATATTTGAAACATACAAAGAAAGCTAAAAAAATATATAGACTATTTTAAAAGGTGATCAAGAGTGAATTATTAGTAAGTACCAATTGCTGTGATTAATTTCTTATGTATTCAAAATTTTCACAATGAACATCTATCTACATTTCAAGGGATCACAATGAAAATATCAGAAAAGGTAATTGACTGACCTTTATATATCTGAGGATTATTTCAGGAATTGGAATGCTACCTCAGAAACTACTCCACCTAGTCCTCATTAAGAAATGATCTCAGTTCTTTATCTTGGATTTACTTTTATGTGTGTCATTTGACATACTATGACAGTGTAACATTTGAAGACAATAAAAAACTTCAAAAATAATAGTAATCTATAATAATAATGATGGGTGATGATGATCTTTCCAAGTCTCTTACTTCCTTAATGCTTTCTAAAACATTAACCATAGACTCTGGAATTCTTATCTACAGGACATCATCCAGGGCCTGAGTCTGCCTCAAATAGAATTCAGATCAAATAATTCAATATACTTTGCATTGGAATCAAGAAACTCTCTCATTATATGACCATTTATCTTGGGTTTTCAGTCAATTTATTTCTGTCAGTCTCTCTGTTAGATACTTACTACGTACCTTTGTAATCACTCTGATATGCACTAGGGAAGTAAAGACAAGAAAACTAAGTCCATGTACTCAAGAAACTCATATTCTGATATGTGTGCAAACAACTTATAGACATACAAAACTGAGACAGTACAAAAGGAGGTAATCTCTCAGGGAATACACTTGCAATAGGGATGGACTTAGAAGGATTTCTTGCAGTTGCTATTTGAGAAAAGATTTGAAAGACAGAAATCAGAAGGAAAGACAGAGAACATTCCATTATGGAAAACACCCAATGAAAAAGGCATAGAATCAGTAGCTGGGGGGTCAAATTAAAAGATCAATATGAAGGCTATTCACAGAATATGGGGAGATGAGCACTATATAAGCAGATTGGAAAGATGTGAAGGGGCCAGACTGTGAAAGGTACAAAGCTAAACATAAGAATTGATATTTAGTACTATTTGAGTTAATAGGGAGCCACTAAAACATAATTCTTCATTCATTTTACTTTACTTTCTCTAGTTCTAAACTTGGCACAATGGAAAGAGTGTTGGGTCTGGAGTTAGGAAAACGCATCTTCCTGTGCTCAGAACTGACATTAGATATATATTAGTTGTATGATCCTGGACAAATCACTTAATCCTTTTACCTGTTTTCTCATGAGCTGAAGGAAAAGGGCTGGAGAAACAAATGGAAAATTACTTTAACATCTTTACCAAGAAAACCCCAAATAGGGTCATAAAGAGTTAGACATAACTGAAAAATGACATAATGGTCCTTAGGTAATTAGCAGATTAGTTGTTTGTTTCTTAATATTGATCTTTTTAGACCACTTTTCATCTTTGAAATTATTTTTGTGTTTTCACAGATTTTACTTTGAAGAGTTTTTCATTTCTTACTCACTAGAATTTTAATGTAGTTAACCTACTTATCTTTCTTTGAACCCTTTGTAATCTGTTTTCTCAAAATCTCAGCTGCAAATCAGCCTATAATCAGTTTTTCTCTTATCACAAATTCTAAAATGGAATTGTCACATTCTTCCAAGTTTGACATTAAATCAACTAATTTTTACTTCCTGATAAGAATCTGGTCAATATGAACAATTTATATTGTTTCCTCCACTTTTTGCAGTATTAAATTGTCACTAAGACAACCCAAGAATATTTTAGCTGTGATGCTTTTTGAAGAAAGAATTTTAGTAGACAATTGAAAAACAGAAATCTTTCATCATTCCTACAGCAAGGTTCCATGTGAGGAATATATTCTGTTCCCAAGACTCATCATCCTTTTCTTTTCTCTTTTAAGATAACTTATGTTTTGTTTCTATGACAATACAGTTTCTCTCCCTTTGCCTCATCTTTACTTATATGCTCTTGAGATACTTATTCTTTCTCTGGTACTAGAATTTCCTTATATACTTATATTCCCAATATAAAATTATTTTATCCATCCACCTCTCACCCCTGATCTATTCTGTCCTTTTTGAATTAAGTATAAATTTCTTATATGAATTTCAATTGTATGTACTGTTTCACTAACCATCCTTGTGTTTGAATATCTAATTCACTTGTTTCTCTTCATGTGAATTATAAGTAGCTAATTGTTATGAGATCTGCCTACCATCACTCACTAACCTCTCCTTCTTTTTCACCCAGTCTAGACTCTTTGAGGTTTTGTTTGCAGCCTTCCTAGACATTTTCCTTCCTTCCTTAGTGAGACACAACCTGATTCACAGCATGGTCTTTCTTTTCTCCTCAAACATTTTTTCATAATAGTGGATTACAACATACATATTAATACTTCCTCAAATAAAATATCTTAAACTCTAGATTCCTCAATTAACTCATTTACAATATCCTACTTTGGCCCATCACAGCTACATCCAGAGATAATCTTACTTCTGATCACCCACAAGTATTACATATCCTTTGTCATAAGCTTTGGAATTACTTTGATCATAATCTATTATCATTCACTTCTACCTCAGCCTTGCAATTCAAAACCCTGTTCTTTATCTTACTATAACCTTTAATCTCTTTATCACTCAGTTCTTTCCCAGACCATTACTACTTCCCTGGCTACACTCTATTCCTTTCCCCATCCTGACCTGTGGGCAAAATATTTCATCTTTATCTTTTATTCCATTAAAGACCATACTCACTAAAGCTCCAGATATACTTCCATTATCTCCTGTTCTCACCAGTACCCATATGTTGGAGCTGGAAAGAATACAAAACCAAACCAATAAGTTTGTTATATCATCTCAACTGAGCCTTCACTCTCTAACAAAGCAATCCTTATTAATTGATTCATTATCCCTTTTACCACTTCAATTTTTCCAATGCTCTTCATCCATTCTCAAAACTTCATTCTCTCAGTTGAAAACCTTTTCTCAAATTACATTGAAAAAAATTGGAGTCATTTTCAAAAAGCTCTCTTTTTATCTGTTCCTCATCTCATATCACATAAATGCTTTCTGCCATAATCTTTTCCTTTGCTTTTTCTTCACATGAAGTGGTCTTTCTCCTTGCCAAAATTAACCCTTCTATATGGACAAATGATTCCATTCCATCTCTTCTTCTCCAGAAGACTGATCAACTCCTTTATTCTTACTCCTTCACTAACCTATAATCTTTTCTTCCCTACTATATTTTTCCTTATTTCCTACAAATAGGTCCATGTTTTCCCCCTTTCAAGAAAATAACAAAAAAAAAACCTTTACTTTATGAATTCATCCCCACTAGTCATCTTTTATTCTTCTTCCTTTTTATGAATAAAAAACATTTTTAAAAGCCATCTAAAATATGACCCTCAGCTTCCTTTCCTCTCACTCTCTTATTAAGTTTTGCAATCTGACTTCTCATCTCATCATTCAACTGAAATTTTCTCAAAAGTTATCAGGGATCTCTTAATTGCCATATCTAATGACCTTTTGTTGATCATCTTGCTTGTTGATCTCTCTTAAGAAGTTAGTAATGAATTACATTTTTGTCCCTCAATTCTCTAAACATGTTAGACTCTCTTAACTTTCTCCACATCCTTTTTTTCACTTTTAAACCCTTCTATTATTTTAGCTATCACTTCATTCTATTATTTTGGAGAATGGAATGATGTTTCTTCATCCCTTTAGATACCTCTGGAAGGAGACTTTGCTGAACTTTGTGCAGATGTTATAATTACTTTGTTGTGGAAGAAAAGAAGCATCACATACTTTTTGAAGTTCATTGTAAAATTCTGTTTTTCCATAGCTTCTGGAAGTGAGATCATCATTAGTTAGTTGTCAGTTTTGCTAAAAAAAAAAAAAAAAAAAAAAAAAAAAAAAAAAAAAGCATGGAGCCAACAGGTAGAGCAAACTCAAAGCAATCATTTTTTTTATTATTTAAGGAAGATAACTAATGCTATAATTGTTGTGAATGTGTGTCTCAATGCAATTCAATATTACTGTTAGCCTGTATGATTATCATTCTTTCTCATATGCACTAGTTCACAGAGATAATACATCTGATTCACAAATAATTATTTACTTGGCACTAATACACTTTTTAGGTTGTGGATCATTTTTTCAATTTTCTGAACCTGCCCACGGTATGATTTCTTATAGGCCCTGGGCTGTGTTAATCTGCATTCTGAATTAAACCATTTTATTACTTTGACTTTGACTGCCTATTGGAGGTTTGAGTTGAAAGGACCAAAAAATGTTGTCATCGTATTTGATGAAGGTCAACTAAGTAACTGAATTTTTAGCAATGAATAAAACACTGAAACTTGGAAACATATAGATCTCTCTCTGAGGAAGCATGGAATTTTAAAGAAGGAAGGAAATTTAGAGATGACTTTGCCTTCTTCTAAACATTTTAACATAACTCAGCTATAAAAAGAGATGTAGACAGAAAGGCAGATTCATCTTGAAAGGCACTGAATTTGAGTTGAGGCTTTTTACACTAGCCTTGAGGGTTTCTTTATTTTTGTAAGGAAATGACATTATCAAATGATACTTTATTTAATCTCTCCATACTAGGCAGGAGGAATCAGAGAAAGGAGAGAATAGAAATAAGTAGACCACTAGGAACACGTTATAAGAGTTCAAGTTTAAATGAATGGAAACAAACTAGATGGTTATATAATCATAATAGAAGGTGGGATTTGAAAGTTATGAAAGAAGAAAAACAGCATTTTGGGTTCACTACTTAGATGTTGAAAGATGTTAAAAGCAGCAAGATGGTGTAATTGTTACAGTTTTGATTTTTAAATCAAGAAGACATAAGTAACACATCCTACCTCACTGTCAACTGTTCTCAACTCCATATTCTTATGCACACAATATATCTAAAAAATTGTCAAATCTTGTAATTTCATTTACACAATATCTCTTCTTGCTTATGTTCTTTCTTCATGATTCATACAGTCATCAGCTTCATCTAAGCCTTCATAACTTCTTGTCCAAAATACTATAGTAGCTTCCTATTTTTCACCTTGTCTTATTCTCCTTCCTGATGTTATCCATCCACTAAGTTGCCATTGAAGTGTTTTTCCTAAAGTAGTGCATTGTGTTTTATACCTTCATACTCAACAATCTTTCAAAGATTAAATAGCAACTCATCTCTTTAGTATTTAAAACTATTCATAACTGGAATCTTTGTTATCTTTTCTGCCTTCTTGCATACTATTCCTCTCTACAATCTATCTTAAAAGAGCTTGTGTTCCAACAAGAAACAACAAGTACAAAACATAATCAAATGAATGTATAATCTCATTGATTCAAGAGTTTTCTCCAATGTCATAGATGGCAACACATATAACCCTATTTTATATAAGACTTATTCACATCCTTGCGTAAATTTCATGGCAGGTGTCTACCTATTATGATAGAAGTCCTCCTCACCTTTTTGTGATATTGGAATGATAGTAGTGGATTACTTGTACTGTCAATCTGTCATTACAAACTCTAGCCACATCAGTACCCTCTCTTCTCTGTCTGGCATATAACTATTAGGTGACTTCTTTTATTTCTATTATTCATCATAGTTTTTCCTTGGTTAATGTGTTGAGAGAAGGTTATGGCTTCAGGGGAGACTTGGAAGAATTGTATGAAGAATGAAGTGAGGATAGTCATCAGAACAATTTGTCCCACATTTTAAAGACCAAAAACTTTGGGACACTTGAGAAAATTGAGCAATTCAATGACAAACAACAATTCCAGTGAACTAATGATGATGGTGTTCACTTCCTGAAAGGGTGATGAGGGACATAAAATACAGTATTAAGCATGTATCTTTAAATGTGACCAATATGGAGATTTGTTTTGCTTTACTATGGATATTTGTTATGAGCACTCTTTTTCTTCTCTTATCCATACTGTCTCAAGGGTGGGTAGAAGGAAGGAAAAATAAATGCTAACTGATTGAAAATTGTTTATAACAATTATAATAATGTTTATAACATTTTAATTTTGAGGATCACTTTGGGAAAGGAATTGAACATTTATTCAGATAATTATTATCAGTCAGTATACTGACAATTGGGTGTTTATATCTCTATTCTGTTTCATATTTTCCCTCTAGTTTTACACAAAGCCAAATTCTTTTGATGATTGAACTATTTTAAAATCTGAGAATGCAAAACCACTCTTCTCTTCTCTTTTTTTTCAATAGCCTAACATTGGCTCTAGAGTCAGAGAACATGAGTTCAAGCATTTACCCTCTGTGGTAAATAGAGTATATCTTTCATCTGTAAAATGAATGACTTCTACTAAAAGACTCTTTCAAATCAAAATTCATAATTCTGGAATGCTATAACTTGATAATAGATATGATAATAATTTATAAAGATAATTACTTGAAAAATGTGAATTAATATACCAAGAAATACAAGTTCAAATAACAATGCAATATCAACTTGCTGAATAACAAATGGTATAATTGAAGCCAAAAGTCATGTAATCCAATTACCTTATTTCAAAGATGAGGACATTGAAGTCCAGAGAAATTAGATGACTATCACTCCCTAGAATCAAAAGCTAACTTCCTTGTTTGAAAATTACATTCCCAAATAGAGTAGTTGATCAGTGGAATAGATTAGTTTCACAGGATGAAATAATCAATGACTATAGCAATCTAATGTTTGACAAACCCAAAGACCCTAGCTTTGGGGATAAGAACTCACTATATGACAAAAACTGCTGGGAAAATTGAAAGTTAGTATGGCAGAAACTAGGCATTAATCCTCACTTAACACCTTATACCAAGATAAGATTGAAATGGGTACAAGATTTTGACATAAAGAGTGATATTATGAAGCCATCTGCACTCAGAGAGATGAGTGGAAACTGAATGTGCACCACAACATAGTATTTTCACTCTTTTTATTATTGTTTGCTTGCTTTTTGCTTTCTCATTTTTTTTTCTTTTTGATCTTATTTTTCTTGTGCAGCATGGTATTTCTGGAAATATTTATAGAAGAATTGCACATTTAATATATGTTGTATCACTGGCCACCTAGTGTAGGTGATGGAGGGAAGGGAAGGAAAAAAATGGAACACAAGGTTTTGTAAGGGTTAATGTTAAAAATTATCCACGTATATATTTTGAAAATAAAAAGCTTTATTTTACTTTTATTTTTATTTTTTTATTATTATTTTTCTTTTTTTATATTTTATTTTATTTGCATAACATATATGTGGGTAATTCTTCAACAATAACCCTTACATAGCTTTCTGTTACAAATTTTTTCCCCC
>JAJPUD010009604.1:42167-56025 GCA_023553655.1 Myrmecobius fasciatus
TCACCAGTCCTATTTTCCAGTTTTTGATATTTCTGTTGCCCTGATCTCAATTTATTTCCCCATTCTTCTTCTAGCTCTCTTTTGAGATTCTTAATGCAATCATCCAGGTAAGCCTTCTGAAAGGGATACCAACCTAAATGTGCCTTTGTGGCTTCATCTGGGATTGTTTTCATAATGTCAGGATCTGGGGACTGTTCTATTTTTTCTCAGTAAAAGCTTTCTATGGTGAGAGCTCTCTTCTGCTTCTTGCTCATGATTTAAAGTTGGGATATTGGTCAAAAGCAGAGAAAACTGCAACAATTTGTATTTGCCCTGGGGCAGTTTGCCGAGTTGACTTTTTGTCTGAGGCTGGTCGGGCTAGATTCGCACTAGGACCACGTTTTCAGCTGCTCTCGATCCACCCTTTACCAAAGGCAGATCTGCCAAAGCACCTGCCAGGAAGCAGAGCAAAGTGGCCCAGGCGTCTCCCAGGGTCTTCCTGGGTGCCTAAAATCCGCCCCTCTATTGCAGCCCTGACTTCCGCCCCGGAGTCTGATCAGGACCAGAGGCCGATTTCCCCTGAGGCTAACCTTCTCTGGAGTTCTTTCAAGGTAGATTTTTGATAGAAGTGCGTTGTAGTCCAAATGTTTGGCGGGGCCCTCACTCAAAAACCAGTTGGAAGGCTCACTTTGTCTGGGTTTAAGGGAAGGTCCCTGGAGTTCACAGAGAAAGCTGTCTGCAGTTTGCCATCTTGGCTCTGCCCCTCAAAAAGCTTTATTTAAAAAAAAAGAAAATTACTTTCCCAAACTAACCTCCAACCCATTTTCTAGGCTTATTCTACATTATTTTTCTTCCCATATGTTACACACCAATTAATGTATCATTGTGGACAAAGAATCATTATTACCAATTGTGTTTGATGAAATTGTTCTGAAATTTATCAAAAATTTAGCAAAAAAAACCATGTTATCTAGATAGATAGATATAAAAACTGGAAGTAATTCAAATTATGAATAATTCAAATTCTTATATAGATGAAATGGCTTTATTTTTATGACAGATGACATCATGAAATCAAAAATATTTTAGTTCAAATTATTTGAAAAAAATTTTCCTCTCAAATGAAAATATTATAATCAAAAGAAAAAGAAAATATTACATCTATGAAATATTTGACAAGGAACCTTGACATCTAACATACATACAGTTATTAAAACTTATAAATACATCTCTCAACTCACAATATATATGCAGTTTAAAGCTACAAAGAAGAAATACTAATTGATAATAATTATCTGAATAAATGTTCAATTCCTTCCTCAGAGTGACCCTCCAAATTAAAATGTATGCCCTTCTAGACTTTTGCACTATTTATTTCACTGATAAACTAACTGATCTGTTTAGAAGCAACATGAACAATATCTCATGATATGTTTGAGCAGGATGCAACACTAATAAAAACAATTTTCAATCAGTTAGCATTTATTTTTCCTTCTTCTTACCTACTCTTGAGGCAGTGTGAATAGGAGAAGAAAAAGAGTGCTCACAATAAATATCTATAGCAAAGCAAAAGAAATCTCCATATTGGTCACATTTAAAGATACATGCTTAATATTGTATCTTATGTCCTTCAACACCTTTTCAGTAAATGATTAACATCCATCATCATCAATTCACTGGAATTGTGGTTTGTCATTGAATTGATCAATTTTCTTAAGTCTTCCAGAGTTTTTGGTCTTTAAAATGTTGGGCAAATTGTTCTGCTGACTATTCTTACTTCATTGTCAAGTTGGGGGATAATGGCAGTATTAAAAGGAGAGAAATCATAATTGAGTAGTATTTTTTAATTAAAGTGATTGAAAAGGGTGTTTAGGTGTGTGTGTGTGTGTGTGTGTGTGTGTGTGTGTGTGTAAAAATCTCAGTAAAATTCCTTTACTGTTATTGGCAATTAAAAAAAAACTAACTTCTCATGATCCTTATTTATGAAGGAAATATATATATATATATATGAAAGTTGTGGTAACAGAGCGAACCAAACTGACTCCAGTTTGTGACTTAGTTTGGGATCTAGATTATTTTTCTTTCTACTCACTTAAGGGTTTAGACCAATTTCTGTTTTGTTATAAAACTTAATTCAATTATGGGAATTGTAAAAACAGCAACAACAACAAAAGATATCACAAAACTTTATTTAATTGTTTAAACCTAGTCTTGTAAATGTGGGAAGCTGGATCACCACTATCTGTTGCTTTGAGACCTTTAAATAAGATCCTAGATTATTCTGACTAGAAATTTAGGCAGATCCAAAGATTGATCTAAGGATTATTTTATAATTATATATCCCAAGCAATCCATATATCTTATCTGAACATTGACCTTGCATCACTCACTTACTCTTTCCTTCTTCCTTTGATTAAATACAAACACATGGGGGAGGGACACCTCTTTCTCTGATTTCAGAAAACTGTATCTGTTTACTCTATCCTTCCCAACTTAGAAAGTCCCTAAATTTTATTCCAATTAGAAATCAGATCTTGTTTCCTGGTTTACATCCTACTAATTATTTTTTCTCATTCATAAAAACCTGTTTATCTTTGTATTCAAGGTCTACCACCAAGCTGAGGAGGCCTAGTCCCAATTTATTATGCAATTGACATTTATTGCTTAATAAATTGATATGTTCAGAACATGAACTTTTGTTTCCTCAAGTATTTCAGATCTCACCTACCACAGGTGAGAGCTTCACTGAGTCAGGCCAAGACAGTCTCTTTTTTATGAAAATGAGGTATTTTTTTTCCTCTGGCAACCAGTTTAGCAATTTAATTTTGTATAACTGGTGTTACTCAATGGATCAATATTTTGGGTAAATCAAACATTAATATAAATATTGATGTTTGATTTTCTGGGTTCAAGAAATGGTCACTACATATGTGAAGCCAAGAAAGATCCATTTGAAACCTTGGTTTAATGTGTATTGCTGTATAAACTCCTGCAAATTTCCTGTCTCTTCAATCCCAACCCTATCACAATGGCAAAAATAACTAAAGAAAAGAAAACTAATGCTTGTTGGGTTGCTTAGAAACAAGCATATTCATTCATAATTGCTGGAATTGAAACCTTAAATAATCTGCTTGAAAAACAATCTCTGATTTACAATTTATGTTACAAAAATATTCATAATAATAATTTCATTGTTGGGAATACACCTTGAATGTTATAAAAAACAAATAGATTAAAAAAAACTATTTGTTAGGGGTTTTTTTGCATTGTTTGTTAATATCAAAACAATCAAAAAGAGAAGCAATTTAATTATCCAACAATAGGATAGGAATAAATAAATGATAAAACATTAGTATTGTGAGAGATAGTATTCCATAATGGGTAAAGAGGTATTCTCAAAGTCAGGAAAACCTGAGTCTGATTCCCTTTCCTAATACATAATAGTTGAATGAAACTGGGTCAATCTCTTAACCTGTTAGTGCCCTACCTTTGAACCTATAAATAATCAAAAAAGTGCTAAGTAACAAAGCAAATTCCTCACTAGAAGCGCTCTAGATAAGATTACTGAAGAAGTACAAAAGTGACAGTAATTTCATGGGATACAATAATACAACCAAAGGCAACTTGTTAATATAGTTAATGTAGTACCCAGTCTGGAGGTAGAAAGACTTATTGAGTTCAAATATCATCTCAGACACTAGCTAGCTGTAGAAAACTGGGCTAGTCACTTAATCCTCTTTGCTTCAATTTCTCATCTATAAAATGAGCTGAAGAAGGAAAATTAAAACCATTATCTTTTTCAAGAAACTCCAAATGGTGTGAAGAAGAGTTAGGCATAACTAAAACAATTGAACAACAAAATACAATTGAAATTATTAACAAAATACAACTAAAATTTTTATGAAGGACATAAAATTATGGAACACAAATAATGTAAAGCAGAAAAAAGAATAAGAAAAAATAAACAATAAAGTAAATAAAAAAGAGAATACATCCCTATGTAAAAAGGTAAACTGAATAAATTGACAAAGAATTCCAATAAGACTCAGAGGGACTAAAATAGGCTGAAATTTTATGCATTGCAAACCAATTTCAATGTGCTACCATGACAATTGACATCAAAATTCCAATAAATATTATTTCTCTACAAAAAGATAGGGGCTATGCTCATGATTACACAGCTATTATACATTTGAGCTATCTCCTGACCCCATTGTAATGGTCTTACGAAATACTATACTATTCTAATAAATACATGACAACTTTGAAAACAAACATGAACAAATTACATTTTGTTGGCAATATCAAGATTTTATCATGCCATCCACTTTTCTTACATTAGGACTGTTAACATATCAAGGTATATTCTATGTTGCTCAGGTATGTATATTTTTCTCTTTTGGACATTGTAATCAAATATATGACCACATTTCATGAATATTCCAGTTGTAGATCTTCATTGGCAGAGGAAATTTCCTTATCAATGAACTTCTTACACTGAAGAAAAAAAAGGCTCTGACTATAATACATATTATAGATAGATAGATAGATAGATAGATAGATAGATAGATAGATATTACCTGCATTTCTGCAAGAATTTTACTATTAAAACAAAGGTCTCACTATGTTCCTCCCTTGCTCAACAAACTCTGGTCATTATGACATGGCATATGGCCTCTCGGATTAAACTGCACCCTTCTATGCTTGGAAATTAAAATCACAATTTGGATCTAACTTATGATTCCAGCCATATTATCCATTATTCCTCTTCACATGCTCTATGGTTGAACCAGATTGGTGTTTTTATTGTTCTTCTTATGTTATTTCTCATTTCCATGGTTTTTCAGAGATTATCCTCTATGCCTTGAAAGGATTTCCTTGTCCTATAAGCACACAAGATTAAGGGATTTCACTGATTATCTCACTCTTTTTTTTTAATTGCCATAGTTGGATTAAGACACTGACTGAACAATGAGAATTGTTAAATAAATCAGACTGAATAAAAAAAAGATTGCATCAATCAGAACTAAGCATAAATAGGTTTTATAAATTTTCTTGAATCAAAGCTAGGGATGAAAGACTTGTTGAAACCCTAAGAAATTTGTACGAAAATGAAGAAGTACCTCAAAAACAGATCAAGCTTCTAAGGTGGAAGGTGGGAGCATAAGCAACCAACAAAATGAAAAAAGAGGAGATAGATGTAAGAGAAGGGCCATCCAGGAGGACTATTAATTCCATAGGCATCTCAGAACAGAAGATCCAGGCTAGTATCACACTTACTAAAGAACTGAATGAAATTCTCTCAAAAGATCTATTTTCCAACTTGTTTATTTATTCATAGGCACACTATAAAATAAAACACTATTTAATTACATAAATCTTTCTTGGAACCTGAATTTTGCTTTGACCAGAAAAAGGCTTAGATTAACTGGAATGACACATAAAAGAAAATTTTGGCAAAAAACACTGTCTCCCTAATTGTTAGGAATTGTCCTAATTGAAACTTAAAGGTTTTCCTCAGACATCCCATTTCTTACCCAGATGCCTCATTTTGAACTTCTTTGGTTTCTTGAGCTCAATATTGTTTCTCCTGATGAATTGTAAACTCAAGTGCAAAGAACATTTTTTTTATCTTTGTGTTCATAGAACCTAGAACCATGATGGGCATGGAGAAATGCCTGACAAATGAGTATTAATTGTATAAATATGAAGTGAACAGCAACTGCTTTCTCTTTTGATCATTCTTTTCTAATTTCAGAGGAAGTTCCAATTTTATGACTGTATTTAGTTGGATGACACATCTACAAATATTTATTGATATCTTATGTGATTATTTATTATCTTCATCGCCCCCTATGCTAAGAATGAAAATTGCAAGACTATTCATAAAATTAGTATTTTATTTAAGAAAGGTGTTCGATATAATGAGTTCTAATGTTTAGAAATAAATAATAGGTTGCATTCAAACTGTGACATGACTATGGAGATTAAAGAACTAGACACAAAAATTTATAAATATCTAGCAAAGTATTGGATATAAAATGCTTTTTGTATTATTGAATTGTGGTTTTATAATGATAGTAATGTAACTAACCAAAAATTTGAGATGCATATAGCTATCTATCTATCTATCTATTATGTGTATACATATATTTGAGTAGCTTTAGCTTATCAGGAAAAAGCAACAATTTTAGTGAATTGTCTTCCCTGCTCCAAACATAAACAACTACTTTGTATAGATAAGCATGCATGTACACACAATCATACATCAGTTTTAACATATTGTTAAGGAATAACCTTTTAAGTCAAGGAGATTTCAGTTTGCACATCTTACATCTAACTGTAGCTAGCTAACTTCTTAACTTTTTCAGCAACTCTCTAAAATAAATTGCATACAATTTGCTATAGGTATCATTGAAAGTAGTCTACACAGCAGTTTTTGAATCAACATAACTTATAGGTCAAGACTGAAGAGATTTAAAAGAAAAAAAAATAAGGGTTTACTTAATAAAGAATTCACTCAAATCATATTGTACTTTATCATTTGATATCCGACTTTATTACATTACTTCAAATTTTAAACAAAGATAAAGTGCTAAAAAAAAACCCAAAGCTCAAACTCCAAGATGTTTAAGAAGAAACTAAAAAAACAAACAAAAAACTTCAAGATGATATTAAATATATCCAAAACATATTATAATCAGTTCTTATGAGAGATATCTGGGGAAAAAGACATATATAGTATATACACACATGCATGCATGGATCCACACATGTATATATATAGAGAGAGAGAGACACACACACACACATATATATAGACACATATATACGCATATGTCTATATATGCATATATGCATAATATAACATTGTGCAATATATATATATGTATATATATATAATATAATATTTCTGTATGTCCATAAATGTCCCATAAATTTTGGTATGTTGTCTCATTACTGTCATTCTCTTGAAGGAAATTATTGATGGTGTCTTATGATTTGTTGTTTCATCCACTCATTCTTTAGGATTGAGTTATTTAGTTTCCAATAAATATTTGGTTTATTTTCCCTGGTCATTTGTTGCAGGTAATTTTTATTCCATCATGAGCTAAAACATATGCATTTATTATTTCTGCCTTCTGCATTTGATTTTGAGGTTTTTATACATGAATATATGGTGAATTTTTGTGTAGGTTCCATGTACTGCTGAGAAAAATCTATAGTCCTTTCTTTCTCCAATCATTTTTCTCCAAAGATCTATCATACCTAACTTTTCTAAAATTCTATTTACCTCTTTAATTTCTTTTTTATTTATTTTGTGGTTTGATTTATTTAGTTCTGATAGATCAAGGTTGAGATCCCCCACTAGTATAGTTTTGCTCTCTATTTCATCTTGCATCTCTCTTAACTTCTCCTCCAGGAATTTGGATACTATATCATATTCTGCATTTATGTTTAGTATTGATATCACTTCATTATCTATGGTACTTTTAGTGAGATGTAGTTTCCTTTCTTTTCTCTTTTAATTGGATCTATTTCTTGCTTTTAGTTGATTGAGATCAGTATCATTACACCTGTTTTTTTTTTAAACTTCAGCTGAAACATAATAGATTTTTCTCCAGCCTTTTACTTTTACTCTGTATGATTTAAATGTGTTTCTTATAAACAATATATTATAAGATTCTGGATTTTAATTCAGTCTGATATTCATTTCTGTTTCATGGAGAGTTCATCCCATTTACATTCACAGATAAAATTACTAACTCTATTTCCTGCAATTTTATTTTTCTAGTTTGTGACTCCTATTCTGGTTTTACTTCTCTACCTTTACAATAATAATTCTACACTTAACTTCTTTAACATACACTATCTCCTACTCTTGAATCCCTTTCCCTTGTCCTGTCATAGCTCATGTCTTAACAAACCTAAATCTTCTATCTTTGCTGTGGTTTCTCCCTGTCTGTACAGTAAAAGAGCAGGAGAAAAATGAGTCAATATGCTTACTTGATCCACTCAAATTTTTTGCTATTTCAACTTGCCTCTCACTTTAGCAAGGCAATACTATTATCCCTTCTTTATTAATTCTGTATTCCACTCCCTAATGGGGATTGGCAAAAATTTTCTTTCCTCAGCCTTCACACCCCATCCACTCATGCAATCTATTCAGCTGAGAACCTCAATTCCTACCTTACTTAAGAGTAAAACCACCATTCCCTAAAATTTCTCTCTTCTCCAATGGGATATGAAGTTTAGCAGAGTATCTTCTACATAATTGCACTTAGTAAATGCTTATTAAAATGAGTTGACTTGACTTTTCTACTTCTTTATTTCAAAATCCCTTAACACCATCTCTAATATTATTTCACTCTAGTCTTCCTCATCATGGCAATATATATGTGCTCTTCATTTCATATTCTTCTATCTTCTCAAAAAAAATTTTACCAACAATTGAAACCCCTTCCCCATCTTTAATCCTTTCCTATTTACTGACCTCTTTTCTTTTGCCTAGAAAGATTATCATGCAAAATATAAATTAGAGTTAAGAGAGAATTCCTATATGGTTTATGTGACAGATGATGAAGGCTCTAAATCATATATTAGCTAAGAGATAATCACATCAAAGAAGTTAAGGAAAGAAAGTTATAATTGTTTCCAATGAAAGTAATAAGCATATATATAGCACC
This sequence comes from Myrmecobius fasciatus, assembly GCA_023553655.1. NCBI lineage: Eukaryota > Metazoa > Chordata > Mammalia > Dasyuromorphia > Myrmecobiidae > Myrmecobius > Myrmecobius fasciatus. The sequence continues at coordinate 50,834 of JAJPUD010009604.1, forward strand.
TGCAATGTTCCAGGTTCTCAGCTAAGCCTTTTAGAAATATTATATATTTTGATCTTAATAAAAATCTTTCACAGTGGATGCTGATATGATCCCCTTTTTAAAAGTTGAGGAAGCTGAGAAAGTCAGAGAATTTTTGCTTATTTTTTTCATCATTTCATTTGTATTTGACTTTTTATGACTCCATTTAGGGTTTTCTTGACAAAGATGCTGACTACTCAGGGTCAAAAATTTCCTAAGATTCTGAGGCTATATTTTAACTCAAGTGTTTCTAGCTTTAGATTTTGGGCTTTAACCACTGTGCTTTATCACCCAGTTGTTTCCTGTAATGGAGTATGAAAGAAAAAATACAGGTATATAAGTGAGTTTGTCATATGATAGAAATAAAGTTTTGGACTTGGAGTAGGAAGACATGAAATAAAATTTTGCCACTGGCACTTAAGTTTGATCATAAGAAAGACCTCAACCCCTCTGAGGTTTAGTTTCTTCATTTGTTAAATGGGGATTATAAAATTTTTAAGAGTTGCTGGGAAGATCAAGACATGAGTCTCTATAACCTCCTCTAACCTTCCTTCAAACCAACACCAGATGAATCCTCTGGATTGGTTTTGAAGTCAAAGAATCAACAATATCTGCAGTACAACACATTTCTAGAAGATGCCCTGGAAGAACTTTAAAACAAGTCTGTTTCAATTGGGTAGGCGGGTGGTCTGCCAAACCCAGACTGCAGTACAGGGGGACTGTGGAGTTGTTGAAGCCTTGTGGCTTCCACACACCAAGGGGTCTTCTAAGGGCCTCTTGGGCCAATCTGTCCTGATTGTAAGCAGGTGTTTTAGCAGATTTGCCTTTTGTGGGGGTTAAATTGTGAACCACTGAACTCCTGAAGAGCATTGGATCTAAATGCCAATACACAGCAACCTAAAGCAATCAATCAATCAGCAGAACTGCCCAGCACCTGAAATAACTCAATCAACAGAACTACCCCAGGGCAAATTAAAGCAGCTGTCCCTCCTTTGCCTTGAATAGACCACTCACTTTAAAAAAAAAAGAATACAAAAACAAAAAGAACTCTCACCAGAGACAGCTTTTATGGAGAGAGGGAAGAACAGACCTCAAATCCCGAGGTCCCTAAAGGTAAAGCAACTCCAGAAAAAGCCCCAAAGATAGACATAAACTGGGCCCCATGTCACAAGGCTTTCTTTAAAAATAGCAGAAAGGATCTTAAAAGACAGTTAAAAGAAATATGGAGAAATGAAATGATACCACTGCAAAAAAAAAATGGGAAAAGAATGCAATGAACAAAAAAATGTAATTGGCCAATTGCAAAAGGAGCTAAAAACAGTAACTTAAGAAAATAATACATTAAAAATTAGAATTGAACAAATGGAGTGAATGACTCAACAACACTTCAAGAATCAAACAAAAACAAAAAAAGAAAAGAAAAAATCGGAGAAAATATGATACATCTCCTAGGAAAAACAACTGACCTGGAAAATAGATCTAGTAGAGACAGTCTAAGGATTATAGGGCTTTCTGAAAACCATGATGAAAAAAGGATTTAAACACTATCTTCTAGGAAATCATAAAAGAAAACTGCCCTGACATTTTAGAATCAGAAGGTAAAATAACCATCACAATAATCCACCTATCACCTCCTGAAAGAATCCCTAAAATTAAATCCCTAAGGAATTTCATGGCTAAATTTCAGAACTATCATATCACAGAAAAGATATTGCAAGAAGCCAGAAAGAAACAATTTAAATACTGCAGAGCCACAATTAGGATAACCCAGGAACTAGCAGCTTCCCCCTTAAAGGATCAAAGGGTCTGGAATCTGATATTCCAAAAAGCAAAGGAACTGGGATTATAGCCAAGAATAAATGATCCAGGTAAAATGAGCATTATCTTTCAGCAAAGAAGATGGACATTCAATGATATAGGTGAATTTCACCTATTTCTAATGAAAAGACCAGAACTGAACAAAGAATTTGATCTCCAAACACAGAATTCAAGGGAAACATAAAAAAGTAAAAAGAAAAAAAAACCTCCTGAAAACTATATTTGTGTTATGGATATACTTAGAAAATGAGGATATGAGAAATTAGAGTTAAAAAAGTTATGACGCTGGAAAAAGAAGGAAAAGGAGGTACAATAAGGGAAATTACATCACACAAAGAGGCAAAGAAACCTATTATAATTGAGGGAAAAAAGAGAGAGGGTTTAGCATTTGTGAATCTTACTTTCAACAGATTTGGCTCTGAGAGAATAACAGACATATTTGGTATTCACAAAGAAACTTGTCTCACCTTACAGGGAAATAGGAGGGAAAGGGGGGAAAGAAAAGAAAAGACTGATAAAAGGGAAGGCAGAAGAATTAGGGGAAAGATTTAAAAAGGGGCTTGGGGCTCTAAAGGAGAAGGACTATTTGAGGGAGGTGGTTATCAAAAGCAAAATACTAGGAAGGAGGGAAGGGGGATAGGAAAGAGAAAAGCATAACCTATGGTAAATAAGATGGCAGAAAATACAGAATTAGTTATTTTAACTGTGAATGTGAGAGGAATGAACTCTCCCATAAAGCAGAAGCAGATAGCAGACTGAATTAAAACCCAGAATCCAACAATATGCTGTTTACAAGAAACACATTTAAAACATAATAATACATACAGAGTGAAGGTAAAGAGCTAGATTAGAATCAATTATGCTTCAGGTGAACAAAAAAAAAAGAAGAAGAAGCAGGGGTAGCAATCCTGATCTCAGATGAAGTAAAAGCAAAGATAGATGTAATTAAAAGAAACAAGGAAAGAAATTATATCTTACTAAAGGGTACTATAGTTAATGAAGCAATATCAATACTAAAAACAAATGCACCAAGTGATATAGCATCCAAATCCCTAGAGGAAAAGTTCAAAGAGATGCAAGAAGAAATAGACAACAAAACTATAATAGTGGCGGATCTCAACCTTGCTCTCTCAGAACTAGATAAATGGAACCACAAAATAAATAAAAAAGTTAAGAGGTAAATAAAATGTTAGAAAAGTTAGGTGTGATAGATCTTTTGGGGGAAATTAAATGGAGAAAGAAAAGAGTTTACTTTTTTCTCAGCGGTTCATGAAATTTATACAAAAATTGACCATTTGTTAGGACATAAAAACCTCAAAATCAAATGCAGGAAGGCAGAAATAGTAAATGCATTTTATTTCAGATCATGATGCAATAAAAATCACATGCAATATGAGGTCAGGAGAAAATAGATCAAAAAGCAATTGGAATTTAAATAATTTCATTCTAAAGAATAAATGGAAGAAACAGCAAATTACAGATACAATTACTAATTTCATCCAAGAGAATGACAATAATGAGAGAACAAACCAAAATTTGTGGGATGCAGCCAAAGCGGTAATAAGGTGAAATTTTATATCTTTAGATGTTTACTTGCATAAAATGGAGAAAAAGAAAATCAATGAATTGGGTTTACAACTAAAAAAGCTAGAAAAAGAAGAAATTAAAAACCCCCAATCAAATATCAAACTTGAAATCCTAAAAATAAAAGAGATTAATAAAATTGAAAGTTAAAAAAAACTATTGAATTAATAAATAAAACTAAAAGTTGGTTTTATGAAAAAAATGAACAAAATACATAAACCTCTACTTAATTTGATTAGAAAAAGGAAAGAGGAAAATCAAATTGCTAGTCTCAAAACTAAAAAGGGAGAACTTTCCACCAGTTAAGAGGAAATCAGAGCAATAATTAGGAGTTACTTTGCCCAACTTTATGCCAATAAAGTTGATAACCTAAGTGAAATGGAGGAACACCTACAAAAACATAGATTGCCCAGATTAACAGAAGAGGAAATAAATTACTTAAATAGTCCCATTTAAGAAAAAGAAATAGAACAAGGTATTAATCAAGTCCCTAAGAAAATATCCCCAGGACCAGATGGATTTATGTGTGAATTCTACCAAACATTTAAAAAACAATGAACTCCAATACCATATAAATTATTTGAAAAAATAGGAAATGAAGGACTCCTATCAAATTCCTTTTATGACACAGACATGGTACTGATACCTAAACCAGGTAGAACAAAAACAGAGAAAGAAAATTATAGACCAATCTTTCTAATGAATACTAATGCAAAAATCTTTAATAAAATATTGGCAAAGAGATTACAGAAAATCATCCCCAGGATAATACACCATGACCAAGTAGGATTTATACCAGCAATGCAGGGCTGGTTCAATATTAGGAATTGACTATATCAGTAATTAAATTAACAAAAAACATATGATTATCTCTATAGATGCAGAAAAAACATTTGATAAAATCCAACACCCGTCCTATTAAAACCACTAGAGAATATAGGAATAAATGGACTTTTCCTTAAAATAGTCAGTAGAATCCATTTAAAACTATCAGTTAGCATCATATGTAACTGTGTTAAACTGGGACCATTCCCAATAAGATCAGGGGTGAAACAAGGTTGCCCACTATTACCATTACTATTAAATGCTGTATTAGAAATGCTGGGTTTGGCAATAATACAAGAAAAAGAAATAAAAGGAATTAGAGTAGGTCTGAGGAAACCAAATTATCATTCTTTGCAGATGATATTATGGTATACTTAGAAAACCCTAGAGAATCAACTAAAAAACTTTTAGAATTAATCCACAACTTTAGCAAAGTTGCAGGATACAAAATATATCCACATAAAGCATCAACATTTTTATACATCACTAATAAAATCCAACAGCCGGACATGCAAAAACAAGTTCCATTTAAAATAACTGTCAATAGTGTAAAATATTTGGGAATCTATCTACCAAGGAAAAGTCAAGATCTATATGAGCAAAAGCACAAAACATTATGTACAAAAATAAAGTCAGATCTAAACAATTGGAAAAATATCAAGTGCTCTTGGATAGATCAAGCAAATATAATGAAGATGACAATACAACCTAAACTAATTTATTTATTTAGTGCTATACCAATCAAACTCCAAGAAATTATTTTATTGAACTAGAAAAAATAACAACAAAATTCATCTGGAAGAACAAAAGACCAAGAATTTCAAGGGAATTAATAAAAAAAAGCAAATGAGGGTGGCTTAGCTGTAACAGATCTAAAACTATATTATAAAGCAGCAGTCTTAGGTACTGTCTAAGAAAAAGAATAGTTGATCAGTGGAATATGTTAG
>JAJPUD010009604.1:56125-72767 GCA_023553655.1 Myrmecobius fasciatus
ACTTAGGATGGTTTACCTCTCAGATATGTGGAGGAGGAAGGAATTTGTAACCAAAGAAGAACAAGAGATCATCATTAATAACAAAATAGATAATTTTGACTATATCAAGTTAAAAAGTTTTTGTACAAACAAAATGAATCCAGACAAAATTAGAAGGGAAGCAACAAACTGGGAAAACATTTTTACATTCAAAAATTCTGATAAAGGCCTCATTTCTAACATATATAAAGAATTGACTCAAATTTATAAGAATTCAAGCCATTCTTTAATTGATATATGGTCAAAAATATGAGCAGACAATTTTCAGATGAAGAAATTGAAACTATTTCTGGTCATATGAAAAGGTGCTCCAAATCACTATTGATCAGAGAAATGCAAATTAAGACAACTCTGAGATACCACTACACACCTGTCAGATTGGCTAAGATGACAGGAAAAGAAAAGGACGAATGTTGGAGGGGATGTGGGAAAACTGGGATAGTGATATATTGTTGGTGGAATAGTGAATGGATCCAACCATTCTGGAGAGCAATCTGGGACTATGCTCAGTTATCAAAGTGTGCATACCCTTTGACCCAGCGTGCAAAAATGTTTGTGGCAGCCCTTTTTGTAGTAGCAAGAAACTGGAAAGTGAATGGATGCCCATCAATTGGAGAATGGCCAAATAGATTATGGTATATGAATGTTATAGAATATTATTATTCTGTAAGAAATGACCAACAAAATGATTTAAGAGAGGCCTGCAGAGACCTACATGAATGGTTGCTAAGTGAAATGAACAGAATAAGGAGATCATTATACATAGCAACAAGACTATAAGATGATCAATTCTGATAGACATGGTTCTCTTCAACAATGAGGTGATTCAAACCAGTTCCTATTGTTCAGCAATGAAGATAGCTCTATATATCCAAAGAGAGGCCTGTCGAAACTGAGTGTGAACCGCAACATAGCATTTTAATGCTTTCTGTGAATGTTTGCTTGCATTTTGTTTTCCTTCTTAGGTTGTTTTTTTTTTTCTTTCTATTTCTTCTTGTGCAGCAAGATAAATGTATAGATATATATACATATATTGAATTTATCATATAATTTAACATATTTAATATGTATTAGACTGTCATCTAGCGGTGGGGGTTGGGAGGAGGGGAAAAATTTGGAACAAAAAATTTTGCGAAGGTCAATGTAGAAAAATCACTCATGTTCTATAAATAAAAAGATATAAAAAATTTTAAAACATTTTGTAGATGTTTGTAGTATGATTATTATTGTTATTGCTATACTAACATTAATGGCTTAAGAGATGTGACATAAAAGAAAACAGGGACATGAATAACAAGTATTTTCCTAGTCATGTTGTTATTCATTCTTAGTGTTCAAAAATGACTAAGGGTGGGGCAGCTAGGTGGTGCAGTGGATAGAGCACCAGCCCTGAAGTCAGGAGGACCTGGGTTCAAATCTGGTCTCAGACACTTCCTAGCTGTGTGACACTGGGCAAGTCACTTAACCCCAATTGCCTTAGCAAAAAAAAAAAAAAAAAAGACAAAAATGACTAAGGACTTCACAGGATGATCTTTATCTGTGTGTGAATTGGAATTAAATGAGGCAGAGTTAGACAAAGTTATCACTCTCATTTTCTCTTCCAGAGTCATCAAAGTCCAATCATAAGACAAAAGTCAAAATGCTTAGCAATGACTTGGTATGTAGTGTAAGCCTTTGGCATCTTTGATGTCTGATGGAGCTCTCAATGTTTCACATCTCCTTTAGCCACTACCATGACCACTGGAAGAAAGTATTCTCATTCACTCCTCTTACCATGAGAAGTTTTCATATGAATAGCTTAACTCAAAGGTTTGAGAATTTTCAGTTGCTCTTAATTTTTAATAGTTCTTTCACCAAGACAGTTTTATATACTACAGCTTATTGGACTCACAAGTGGGAACTGAATGATAGTTAACATCAAAGGTGAATGAGCAGCCCTAGAAATGTATCAGCATGCACTCATACGAGATGTTAGTTATCTCTGAACACCGCATATACCCTAGTCAGTCATGTAGAAAAAGTGAAAGGTAACATATTAAAAAATCAAATGAAATACAGATTTCCATGAAATATCAAGAGAGTTAGAAGGCCTCCATTACTTAGAGTCAAATATTTATGGAGAATTGATTAGAAAATTTTGGGAAAAAAAGATCACATAAGAGATGATATTAATGGGTTCTGATTTTCTTTTTTTTTTTTAATTAAAGCTTTTTATTTGTATAACATATGTATGGGTAGTTCTCCAGCATTGATCTTTACAAAGCTTTCCATTACAAATTTTACCCCCAGTCCCCTCCCGTCCCCTAGATGGCAGGAAGTCCACTACATGTTAATAATGTTGAAATACTTGACAAGTTATGCAAGAAAAATCCTATCTACAAGAAAAAAAAAGAGAAGCAACACAATGCAAGCAAATATCAATAGAGATCATGAAAATGTTACGTTGTGGTCCATATTTCATATCCCTCTCTCTGGGTGTATAGGGTTTTCTTCAGTGAACAATTGGAACTGGTTTGAGACAATTCTTTGTTGCAGAGAGCCTTGTCCATCAGAATTGATCATCATGTAATACTGTTATTGCTGTGTATGATGATCTCCTGGTTCAGCTCGTTTCACTCAGCATCAGGTCATGCAAGTCTCTCCATGCCTCTCTGAAATCATCCTCCTGGTCGTTTCTTACAGAGCAATAATATTCCATAACATTCATATACCATAATTTATTCAGCCACTCTCCAATTGATGGGCATCCCTTCAGTTTCCAGTTTCTAGCCACTACAAAAAGGGCTGCCACAAACATTCTTGCACATGTGGGGCCCTTTCCCTCCTCTAAGATCTCTTTGGGATATAGGCCCAATAGAAACACTCCTGGGTCAAAGGGTATGCACAGTTTGACAACTTTTTCAGCATAGCTTCAAATTGCTCTCCAGAATGGTTGGATCCGTTCACAGGTCCACCAACAATGTATTAGTGTCCCAGTTTTCCCACATCCCCTCCAACATTCATCGTTATCTTTTCCTGTCATTTTAGCCAATCTGACCGGTGTGTAGTGGTACCTCAGAGTTGTCTTAATTTGCATTTCTCTGATCAATAGTGATTTGGAGCAACTTTTCACATGACTAGAGATGGTTTTAATTTCATCATCTGAAAATTGTCTGTTCATATCTCTTGACCACTTATCTATTGTAGAGTGGATTGAATTCTTATACATATGAGACAATTCTCTATATGTTTTAGAGATGAGGCCTTTATTAGAACCATTAAATGTAAAGATGATTTCCCAGTTTGATGGTTCCCTCCTAATCTTGTATGCATTTCTTTTATTTGTACAGAAACTTTTTAACTTAATATAATCAAAATTATCTATCTGGTGTTCAATTAGGAGTTCCAGATCTTCTTTGGACATAAATTTATAACATCTCCACAGGTCTGAGAGATAAACTATATTACGTTCCTCTAACTTGCTTACAAAGTCCCTCTTTATATCTAGATCATGAACCCATTTAGATCTTATCTTGGTATGTGGTGTTAGGTATGGGTCAAGCCCTAATTTCTTCCACACTAGTTTCCAATTTGCCGAATAGTGAGCATTTATCACAAAAGCCGGGATCTTTGGGTTTATCGAACACTAGATTGTTAAGGTTATTGCCTAGATTATCCTGATAACCTATCCTGTGCCACTGATCGACTGCTCTATTTCTTAGTCAGTACCAAACGGTTTTGATGACCGCTGCTTTATAATATAGTTTTAGATCTGGTAGAGCAAGGCCACCTTCACCTGCCTTTTTTTTCATTAATTCCCTAGAAATTCTTGACCTTTTGTTCTTCCAAATGAACTTTGCTACTATTTTTACTAGGTCTGTAAAATAATTTCTTGGGACTTTGATTGGTATGGCGCTAAATAAATAAATTAGTTTGGGTAGTATTGTCATTTTTATTATATTTGCTCGGCCTACCCATGAGCACTAAATGTTTTTCCAATTGACTAGATCTGATTTTATTTGTGTGGAGAGTGTTTTGTAGTTTAGTTCATATAGTTTCTAACTTTTCCTTTGCAGATATATTCCCAAATATTTTATCCTATCATCCATTATTTGGAATGGGATTTCTTTTTGTATCTCCTGCTGCTGAACTTTGTTAGTAATATATAAAAATGCTGATGATTTATGTGGATTAATTTTGAATCTTGCCACTTTGCTAAAGTTGTGAATTGTTTCTAGTAGTTTTTTAGTTGAGTCTCTAGGGTTCTCTAAGTACACCATTATGTCATCTGCAAAGAGTAATAATTTGGTTTCTTCATTACCTACTCTGATTCCTTTTATCTCTTTTTCTTTTCTTATTGCTAAAGCTAACATTTCTAAGACAATATTAAACAGTAATGGTGACAGTGGGCAGCCTTGTTTCACTCCTGATCTGATTGGGAATGGTTTTAGTTTGTCTCCATTACATATGATGCTTGCTGATGGTTTTAAATAGATGCTCCTGATAATTTTAAGGAAAGGGCCATTTATTCCTATACTCTCTAGTGTTTTTAATAGGAAAGGGTGTTGGATTTTATCAAATGCTTTTTCTGCATCTATGGAGATAATCATATGGTTTTTGTTAGTTTGGTATTAATATAATTAATCATGCTGATAGTTTTCCTAATATTGAACCAGCCCTGCATCCCTGGTATAAATCCTACTTGGTCATAGTGTACTATCCTGGGGATGAATTTCTTTAATCTCATTGCTAATATCTTATTTAAAATTTTTGCATCAATATTCATTAGGGAAATTGGTCTATAGTTTTCTTTCTCTGTTTTAACCCTCCCTGGTTTAGCTATCAGCACCATATCGGTCTCATAGAAGGATTTTGGCAGTATACCTTCTGTCCCTATTTTCCCAAATAGTTTGTATAGTATTGGAATTAATTGTTCTTTGAATGTTTGGTAGAATTCACATGTAAATCCATCTGGCCCTGGAGATTTTTTCTTAGGGAGTTGGTTAATAGCTTGTTCTATTTCTGTTTCTATTATGGGGCTATTTAAATAATTTATATCTTCTTCTTTTAACCTAGGCAATCTATATTTTTGTAGATATTCCTCCATTTCATTTAGATTATCAAACTTACTGGCATAAAGTTGGGCAAAGTAACTCCTAATTATTGCTCTAATTTCCTCTTCATTGGAGGAAAGTTCTCCCTTATCATTCTTGAGACTAACAATTTGATTTTCCTCTTTCCTTTTTCTTATCAAATTAACTAAAGGCTTATCTATTTTGTTGGTTTTTTCAGAGAACCAACTCTTAGTTTTATTTATTAATTCAATAGTTTTCTTATTTTCAATTTTATTAATCTCAACTTTTATTTTCAGATTTTCCAATTTGGTATTTAATTGAGGCTTTTTAATTTGCTCTTTTTCTAGTTTTTTTTAATTGTAACCCTAATTCATTGATCTTCTCTTTCTCTATTTTTTTACAAATAAGCATCTAGAGATATAAAATTGACCCTTATAACCACTTTGGCCGTATCCCACAAATTTTGGTATGTTGTCTCCTTATTGTCATTCTCCTGGATGAAATTATTGATTGTGTCTATAATTTGCTCTTTCACCCATTCATTTTTTCAGGATTAGATTATTTAATTTCCAATTAAATTTTGGTTTATTTTCTTTTGGCCTTATATTGCATGTGATTTTTATTGCATCATGATCTGAAAAAGATGCATTTACTATTTCTGCCTTCCTGCATTTGATTTTGAGGTTTTTATGCCCTAACACATGGTCCATTTTTGTATAGGTTCCATGGACTGCTGAGAAAAAAGTAAACTCCCTACTGTCTCCATTCAGCTTTCTCCATAGATCTATCATACCTAACTTTTCTCACAATTGCTTTATCTCCCTAGTTTCTTTCTTGTTTATTTTGTTGTTTGATTTATCTAATTCTGAGAGAGCAAGGTTGAGATCACCCACTAGTATAGTTTGGCTGTCTATTTCTTCTTGCATCTCTCTTAATTTCTTACCTAGGAATATGGATGCTATTTCACTTGGTGCATATATATTTAGTATAGATATTGCTACATTATCTTGGTACCCTTTAATAAAATATAGTTTCCTTCCATATCCCTTTTGATTAGATCTATCTTGGCTTTTACTTGATCTGAGATAACGATTGCTACCCCTGCTTTTTTTTGTTCACCTGAAGCACAATAGGTTCTGCTCCAGCCGTTTACCTTCATCCTATATGTGTCACTATGTTTTAGATGTGTTTCTTGTAGACAACATATTGTGGGATTCTGGTTTTTAATCCAGTCTGATATCCACTTCTGCTTTATGGGAGAGTTCATCCCATTCACATTCACAGTTAAAATAACTAATTCTTTATTTCCTGCCATCTTATTTACCCAAGTTGTTTTCCCCTTTCTTTTCCCCTTTCTCCTTTCCTCCCTCCTCAGTACTTTGCTTTTGATGACCCCCTCCCCCAAACAATACTCCTCCCTTTAGGTCCCCTCCCCTTGTTTTTACTCCTTTCCCCTGATTCTTCTATTTTCTCTTCTATTAGTTTATCCCTTACTTATCCTCCTTTCCCTCCCACTTCCCTCTAGCAACAGACAAGTTTCTATGTGAAATCAATGTCTGATATACACTTTTTAGAACCCAACCTGATGAGAGTAAGATTTACACAATGGTCATCTCCCTCCCTTCTTTCTCTCAATTATATTGGGTTTTCTTTGCCTCTTCAAGAGATTTTACCTTGTTTTTACCACCTTTTTTTTGGATCTTATTTTACCACTTTTTCCCTCTTTTCCCCAGTATGACAACCTTTCCCCCTCTAGTTCTCTTTTTCATATTATCAAAGTAATATCTAGTTAATTGTACCCCCAAACTTTAAGTATCCCCCTAGTAGAAATAAAGTTTTCAAGAGTCCTTTCCTTTTTTACCTTTTTATGCATCTCTTGAGTTCTGTGTTTGGATGTTGAATTTTTTGTTCAGATCCGGTCTTTTCATTAGAAATAGGTGAAATTCACCTATATCATTGAATGACCATCTTCTTCCCTGGAGAATAATGCTCATTCTAGCTGGATAGGTTATTCTTGGTTGTAATCCAAGTTCCTTTGCCCTTCAGAATATCTGGTTCCAGGCTTTTCGATCCTTCAATGTGGAGGCTGACAGATCGTGTGTGATTCTACTTATTGATCCTCGGTATTTGAATTGTTTCTTTCTAGCTGGTAGCAGAATCTTTTCCTTGGTACTATAGTCCTGAAATTTAGCCATGATATTCCTTGGGGTTTTAATTTTGGGGTCTCTTTCAGGAGGTGATTGGTGAATTCTTTCAATGGTGATTTTGCCTTCTGATTCTACAATCTCAGGGCAGTTTTCTTTCAGGATTTCCTGGAAGATAGTGTCTTTTTCATATATCTTTTGCAGGGCATCATATCCTTTTTGCACTGATTTCAGTTTATTTTCTCATTTATCCTACAGCTCTCTTTTGAAGTTCTTTATGCAATATTCCAGAAAGGCCTTTTGAAAAAGTGGCCAGTGATGGTCTTTAATAACTTCTTCTGGAACTTTGTCTAAAGGAACCTCGGGATCTTGGATCATCTCTTCTTTTTCTCGATAAAAGCTGTCTATGGTGAGAGCTCTCTTTTGCTTCTTCATTTTTTTTTAGACATCGTGGATATCTCTTTAAGGTAGGGAAAAAAAAAAACGGTGGCTGAAACGGCGGCTGGAGAACTTTGCGCTGGGGCACTTTGGCGAATTAACTTAAGTGCTGGGCAGGTGGGGGCTAGGACTAAGTCCGAATTCCTCCTTAATCAAGGCAAGTCTGGCAGAACACCTGCCCCCAATGAGGGCAGAGCATCCCGAATGTCTCAGATTAACTCCAGGTGTTTGGAATTTGGAGTTTGGAGTTTGGAATTTCTGCCACGATGAGCTGAGCTGAGTCCCACCCTCACTTCCGGCCTACAAGGGAGTCCTCTGACACCGGAGTCCTCTGTTTATCCCTCTGTCCGTGTTAGACAAACCTGATGTGAAGTTTTTCAGAGATATCAGCAAGCAGTGTCCAAATATTTCTGAGTTCGTTGACTTGAAGATCAGTTCAGAGGCTTATTTTATTGTTGATTTGAGAGAAGATTGGAGGAGGAAGCAGAGAGTCACCTTTTCACTCCACCATCTTGGCTCTGCCCAATGGGTTCTGATTTTCACAAAAAGAGGGTCTATATATGTATCTATCAATGAGATTGCAGACCTGTTGAAATATAGTAATATGAAGGACTCAATAAAAGAAATGAATAACAACTTAAGGATGACAAAAATACAATTTATTTACTTATAGAATCAGAATTCAAAGGGATGGTATAAGAGCTATAAGGGCAGGATCAACAAATCACTTAATGCAAAAGAAAATAATTCAATCCCTACTCAAGTCCAAATAGTTAATGGTACAAGTGTTGCTTAGAAGAACTATAGCTAGAAAGTTACTGATGTAAAAAAGATTTCATAGGTAGGTTCTAGGGGAGTGCATGTTCTATATTAATTAGAATAGTGATGTCAGAGGGCCAATTACTAAATTATTTAGAGGGAAAAGTGGGAACCCTGAGTGGTTACTTTTTTTTTGTGAGTACAAGGAAAAAAATTCTTTTCCCTATAAAATACAACTAGAAAATCATTAGAAGAATCACATCAATTGATGCAGAAAAATTTTAGACACTTTAAATTTTAAAAAGGCTTAGGTATTTCTGTTTGTACTTCATGCCTTTTTCTATATCTTTGTTATCAACATTCCTTATCATCTAAAGACTTTTCAAAATACAACAGAAATAAATGATTCTCCCTCTAAAGACCAATTGAATCAAATGACACATGTGCTTAAACATTATGTTTGTTGAAATTAGAGGCAATGCTCCTATATTTTTTCCACTCTATGATTACTACTTTGCCCATATTAGGTTATTTTGTTTTTCCCTGAAAGCATCAGTAGAATTCTGCAAATATTTGTGAAAAATTATGAATAATGAAAGCATTTAAGCAGTAAAATAAAATTTTTATTTGCTGGTAGTTTTCATTGTTTTATTAATATATAGAAAAATTTTTATGTTTTTCAGGATTTTTTTTAGCAATTATACTTTGGTCATCATCATAATATACCCTTATTGGTAAAAATAATGTCATAATGTTCCTTTACTGGCAAAAATTCCAGAAGATTCTCTGATAAAAATGTTTGAGAATCAATAGGAAATGTTCCATCTAATACATTTAGGGGTAATCTATAAGAAAAGAAATTCAATAACATAAATACCACAACATAATGCATAAAACAGAGAAAGGATATATCACATCTCATCCCCATGATTATGAATTCATTAGTGTTGATAATCTACTATTCTTCTACTATTGATAATCTAAAAAGTAATGAGATAAGGCTCTCATTAGCCCTAAATTCACAACATAAGAGATGAGAAGCCACAATGTCTGAAATATGAAGCTTAATCTTCTTGGTAATGGAATGCTGATTCTTAAGCAGTATAAGGCTGCTTGCAGCAGCTAAATATTACTGCAGGTCAGTCTAGTCCTTTTGCATATTCTTCAATATATGTCATTGAGAACAGTCCTTTTTCTTCTTTGTGAATTTTATTTAGTGTGCCTATACTTAGAATCACTCAGAAATGTACAAAAGCTGAAAGGTAATAACAAGTAACAGGAAATACTATCTTGTCTGTTATATTACATTAATTGTAAAAGTTCATTAATCTCATTGGTGCTTGTGGCATTATCACCAAAAGAAACTTATACAAAAAGTTGGTGGAATGGCTTCTGGAGGTTTCCTTGGTTTAGTAAAACTATGCCAAGTCATTGATTCCTTGGTCAAATTAATTAGTAACTTAATTTTCACCTGTGAAACTGGAAGCAAGTAAAATCTACCACCATAAATGATGTTTTGTCTAGCATCCTTACTGGAGATTCCTTTTTATCAAAAACTGTCAGAAGACATTTATTACTGATTTATATATAAGCAATTACTGCTTTGTATGGCACATTGTAAATTATTCAATACAAATTAAGAAAAGAAAAGCTAAATAAAGATGATCCAGTATTTTGATTGGCTTTAGCTATAGGAAACAATGGACTTCCTTAGTGGCAAGAAAAGATGATGCTAAAAGCAACAAAGTCAGTGGAGCTACAGCAAGTGCTGAAACTCACAAAACCATTCTTCAACTTGGGCTACAATGTAATCTGTATAAATTATATTTTACATCCCTTATTCTTTCCTGGAGACTTATAAAGTAAAGATATAAGTTAGAACTATTTGTCAGAATTGGAGAGAACTTCCAGAAGTAACTAAGAAAAATAATCCACTGTACAAAATTTTGTTTTTGAAATCTCTTATAACAAACACTAAATTCATACTGGTTTAAGAGATCCAAGTCTGTAAATACCATGAATGCAATCATTCTACATGATCAGATTCCAGAAATGAACAACTCAAAGTATAAAGCAGATACTATCTGGATATAGTAGGGTTAGATTTCTTGAGAGAGCTAGATGACACAGTAGATAGAATGCTGCGCCTGGAGTCAGGAAGAAATTAGTTCAAATCCTGCCTCACTTACTCTGGGCTAATCATTTAATCTTATTTACCTCAGTTATCTCACTTATAAAATGAACTGGAGAAGAAAATTACAAATCAGTTCAATGTCTTTCCCAAGTAAATTCCAAATTGGGTCACAAAAATTCAGACTGACTGAAAATGACTAAACAACAAGATGTTCTTGACCAAATAAATGACATGTTAATCAGTGAAAACAATAAATAAGAGATAGTTGATGCATGTTTTGCCACAATATTTTAGATAAAGACTTTGTTAATATCTGGATAACATATTTGAAAACTTTACTATTCAAATATTAATGCTATTGCATGGGGGGAAAAGTCAGTGAAAAACTTCTGTAAGTGGCCAACTGAAAGTTACAGCAATCATGACTGATGACTCACATATATGGTCCGTTTGCAAAAAAAAAAAAAATAGAAAAACAAAAAAACAAAAAACTTGTTTGTGACAGGTGCATAACCAAAGCCACTGTGCAAATGCATTCCATATACAAATGATTTCAGGATATATGTTTTATAATATATGAATTTCAACATTTTGTGAAAATGTACATTAAAAATAATAAGCAAATATTATAATTTTACTTTGAGGTAAAACTTTTCATCTTATCTCTATTTTCTTTGGTTATGGGGAAAAAGTAAAATTGTCTCAACTGACCCAGTTTGGAATTTTTAAATTCTGGGGTTTTTTTTAGTTATACAAATTGCTTAAAATTTTTTAATTGTTATAGATAACATTTAGAAACTTTGAACAATTAAATGTAGGATATTCTGTAGTATGTCTTCACACTACATTATAAAGCAGTAAATATCAAAATTATTTGGTAATCCCTAAGAAATACAAAGGTAGATCAGTGAAACAGAATAGATATACAGTATACAGTGGTAAAGTAATAAAACAACCTTGTGTCTGATAAATATAAATATAAGTTTTGGGGATAAGAATTCATTATTTTGTAAAACATTGATATGAAAAATGAAAAGTAGTCTTACATAAATTGGGCACAGATCAATATATTAAACCATGTAACAAGGTAAGTTCAAAAGGGATAGATAACTAGTTACAAAAGAAGCTATTACAAGAAAATTAAAAGAACAATTTGTGAATAAAAAAGAGATAGAGTAAAATGTAAGGTTTCAAATGGATAATTTCAAATACATTAAAATTTAAAAGTCCTTCTACAAAAAGTTCTTGTAGCCAATATTAGTAGGAAATAAAGTTGGGGGAAAAAACTTTCATACACTGTCTCAGATACAGGTCTCATTTTTCAATTTATAAAGATCTTTGTAAAATGTATAAGAAAACAATTCATTCCTCAGTTGATAAATGGTCAAGGGATATGAAGTGATAGTTTTTCAAAGCAAAAATCAAAACTATATATAATTATAAGAAAAAAATTGCTTTAAATAATTATTGATGATTTAAATTTAAATGTAGATTAAAACAGTTTTAAATTATCCTTACAACTATTAGATTGATTAAAATGGAACCTTCAACTGGGAAATGACCAAATGAGTTGTAGTGTACAATAGTATTGATACTATCAATAGTACTGTGCTGTAAGAAATGATGAGTTCCATAATTTAGAAAAAAAACCCTGAAAAATCTTGGATCTGGAAAGATAGATTCTGCCCACCTCCAGAGAAATAACTCAAAAATAGAAACATATGCACTCTATTTTGACATATATGATTATGTACATGTATGTGTATATATTCATGTTTAATTGTAGTTTTTTCTAGGATGGGTGGGGAAGAAGATAAAATAAAAAGTGAATTCAAAGAACAAAAGAAAATTTAGAAGAATGTGCAGAGAAGCAATCTGTAGTATTAGTTGCATAGTTTTTCAAAAGAAAGTAAACAGCTTGAAGTAGAAATTCATGGTTTTATTGAATGCTCTCTATGTTCTGCTGTGTCTATGGAAATGTGCTTTCCCATCTCATTTTATGTTTAAGTTTAAAATAAATAAAAATTTAAAATATAAATAATTACATTTAATTATATATAAAACTAAAAGATATTTCTAATAAATAAGTGGTTAAATGATATAAACAAGGAATTGAAATAATTGTAAACTATTAGCAGCCAACTTTTAAGTACTCCAAAAGAAATTAAATTAGTCCAATCATTTTGTCCATACCCTTTGAATTAAAGCTTCCATTACTAGAAATAAAATCCTTGAAAGTCATTCACAAAAAGAATATTCTCTCAATTGCTAAAATATTTAAAGTAGCATTCTTTTTGTTGTTGGCAAAAACAGAAAACAAAATGAATGTCCATTAACTGGGCAGTGGTTAAAGAAATTGTTTTATAAGAATGTGTTCTTGTGAAACAATATGAAAAATACAGAAAACCCATAAAAAGAATTACATGACCTGATACTAATTTTTTTACTGCAGAATTAAAACATTTTGCAGGACCTCATAGAAGAGACAAAAGAAGAACATTCTCTTTCTATTTGCACAGGTGAATGTACATGTTTGTGTGACACAATTTATTTTCAGACTTTCTAAAAACATCGATCTGTTTGGCTTATTTTTTTCTGTTCCTTATCCTTTTTTTCATATTAGTTGGTCATCTGTGAAAGGTAAGGGAAAATACTAGAAAGAATTTAGGCAATATTTAAGCAAAAGATAGCATTATTTTAAATATGTGTGCATGTATGTGTGTGTGTGTGTGGTGTATAATATGTAATCATTCAGTAGGAAAAAGTTGGTTCCACCTATAGCCATTCATATGTTAAAAGATTCTTTGTTGATCATATGTGAATAAGCTTTGAAGGATTCTAGTTACAAATAAATATAATTAGGATAAATGTCCATGAATCTGAATACTTTTTAATTGATCAATTGAGAAAATTCATTTCTACTTTGCAAAGCAAAAATATAAATACCATAATTGGATTATATATGTTGAATGGTATAATATTAATATAACATTTCAATATTATTGATGAATGAAAAATAATTTGATATAATGTGAACTGATACAGCTTAGTCGATGTTAGGTAAAAACGAATTGTATGGGTATTAATTTTAAAATATTGTCCCTCATACAATTTGAAAACATTGTACACTTTATTGACAATCACTTGAAAAAGGACTACAGACTTTTAAAAATATTCTTTAGAAAAGTCCATTAAAAATGAAGTATCTTAGAAAAAATGTATGATTGTGTTAGAGATGAACATAGGGCATTTATATATTCTTGTGAAACACAATGGCTTTCTTGTGGCAAGTACTTCAAAGGGTATCTGAACCAAAAGAAGAAATTGACATTTTTCCAAGTAAAAATAATAAAAATGTAGTAAATTCACATTCATAACAAAAAGTTCTCTTGAAATTTTAATATTTGGTAGGTATTTTAGAAAAGTGATATGTTACAAAGGTATTGATGTAAAGAATCATAAATATTTCTTCAGTTCAGAATTAAGTGATTTCATTTATGGAAAAAATGAGCAGTTTAAATCATTCTATTAAGAAGTAATAACTTGATGTGTTTCTTAATTTCAAAATTTATGCAAGCTAATTAGAATAAAATAAAAACTGTTCTACAGAATTTTTCATTTTATTTTAAATTCATAGATGCTTTTAAATACAAATGAACCCATAAGGAACCCATATTCTATGGACAAATATGATGCATTTGATACTACACCATATGAATCATGGTTAGGAGACATATCTTGACATAGTACAATGAAATAATGTTTCAACCTAGGAATTCAATCAAGTATGGAATATATTAAAAGCTCTATGGTTTATTCAAAAAAGATTTATGAATTTTACTATTATTTTCTATGAGTTTTATAAATAAATACATGTGCATACTCATAAATATTTCTATACATCTATAAAAAAATTAGAGATGGGAGTAATATATGGAATGTAAAATATGAAACCTTGATTGTAGTTGAATAATAGTTACTAGTTATTACTAGTAATAATATTATCAATAACACCAAATTTTGGAAGTGGAGTCAAGAAGACTAAGTAAAATCAGGTAACTACCTGAGCTCTTCCAGATTTCCCTCCAAACAACTTTAAAATTCAAAACAGATTCTACAGCATCAGAAGTAACATAAGGATGGGGTGAAACAATTTTTCAGTCCAATGGAACTTATAAGGCTGACAGAAAAGGTCTGTCTCACTGGGGTCAGAGTGGTGTGCAGTTTAGCACAGGCCAAATTCCAGCAAGCCAGATGCAGGCTGTATTCTGGCAAAACAGAAACAGGACACTCTTGGCAAGAGAGAAGCAGTCTATACCTTAGCAAGCCAGAATCACATAGTATCCAGGCAAGGCACAAGTAGACTTTGGGGTCAACTAAATCAGCAACAGTAAATTTCTGAGCTCTTTGACCACTTATGGTAAAAGGATTGAAAAACTAGTCAGAAATAAAATAGTTTTTGGATGATCTGATTTAAAAAAAAAAGCCTAGATACTATATATTTTAAATGTCATTAAGCAATACTGCCCTGATATTTTGGAAGATGTTAAAATAGAAATTGAAAGAATGTACTGATCACCTAGCGAAAGAGATCACAAAATAATAAAAATTATTATAATTAAAAAAAAGCACCCAGGAAAAAATACTGACAGGAATCAGAAAGGAACAATTCAAATATCATGAAGCCAGAATAACACAGGATATAACAGCTTCTAGATTAAATTAAAAAAAAACAACTTAGAATATTATATTAGATAGGGCAAAAAAGCTAGGATTACAATGAAGAATCACCTAGCCAGCAAAACTGAATATAATCCTTTCAGGTGAAAAAAAAAGGGATATTCAATGAAATAGAAGACTTTCTGATTTTTTTCTTTAAATAGTATTTTATTCTTTCAAACATAGGCACAGATAGGTTTCAGTTTTTATTTTTGGAAAACCTTGTATTCCACATTTCTCTCTCCCTCCTTTTCTCTGTCTCTGTTTTTCTCTCTGCCTCTGGCTCTATCTGTCTGTCTCTCTTTCTCTCCCCCCTCCCCAAGATAACAAATTATGAAATAATCTGATTGGATTAAGCATTGCAGTTCTAAACATATTTCCATATTTCAGGCTCTGTAAAAAAATCAAAAGAAAAGGGAAAAAAATGAGAAAGAAAAAAAAACACAAGCAAACAACAAGAATAATGAAAATACTACAATTCAAACCACTTGCAATTTCCATTGTTTTCTCCCAAGATGCAGATTTTATAGCAAATCTATTAGAATTGCCTTGAGTCTCCACATTGTTGAAAAGAGCCAAATCCATCACAGTTGCTCATCACATAATCACAATGTACTTTTGGTTCTGCTCACTTAGAATCAGTTCATGTAAGTCTTTCCAAGCTTTTCTGAAATCTGCTTGCTCATCATTTCTTATAGAATAATAGCATCTGAAATGGAAGACTTTCAAGTATTTGTGATGAAAAGACCAGAGCTAAATAGAAAATTTGATTTTCAAATGTGATTCAACAGAAGCAAAGAAAGATAAATAAAAAAGCAAAATTATTAGGGATTTAATAAGGTTAAACTGTTTACATTCCTATATAAGAAGATGATACTTGTAACTCCTAGAACTTGGTTATTTTTAAAGCATTTAGAAGTATATATAGATGGAGGGCATGGGTAGGAATTTAATATTAATGAATGATATTAAGCAGAAAACTGCAGTAAAAAAATAGAAAAAGGAGACCTAGACAGGGATACATTATCTAACATTAAAGAGGTACAAAAAAGTTTTTTTTTGTACTTTTATAGACTAATTTATTTTAAACATCCAATTTTTAAAATTTGTTCCAGATTCTTTTTTTTTTTAATTTTATTTTATTTGCATAACATATGTGTGGGTAATTCTTCAACAATAACCCTTACATAGCTTTCCGTTACAAATTTTTCCCCCCAACTCGCCACCCCTCCCCTAGATGGCAGGATATCCACTACATGTTAATTATGTTAAAATGTTGGCAAATCGAATATATGTATACATATTTCGAAACTTATCATTGTTGTGAAAGAAAAATCTTATCTACACAAACGATA
>JAJPUD010009605.1:7224-41946 GCA_023553655.1 Myrmecobius fasciatus
GAGAGAGAGAGAGAGAGAGAGAGAGAGAGAGAGAGAGAGAGAGAGAGGTTAATTAACTTGTCCTGGGTTATACAGTAAATATGTGTGACAGGCAGCACTTGACCCAGGTCTTTCTGACTTAAGGCCAGCTCATTCTAGCATCATAGTGACTCTAAGAGGAAGAAATAACCAAGAACTTCAACTGAACCAAAAGCTGACTGGAAGCAACAGAGGTTATAGCTGAGTGGCATCCAATAAGAAATGGAGTTTGACAGTATTCACCAGAGCTGCACCCTGAGAGACTAGATCAGAACAGCAGCTGGCCAAGGCCCTCCATCTTACTGAGCAGTAACCTCTGGAGATTATACAACCAGCCTAGTAGAGACTGAGATGATCATGAGAAGATAGAAGCAGCCCTCCAAGATCTAAGGCATGAGGTGCCCATCCACATTTGTGCCCAGGCTGTTTCCTATGTGTGTGCCTCTTTGTGTGTATTCTCTATCTGCATTCATTCTTTCCACATGTTTATGGAAGCTTATTTGTTAGTTTGGGATTTTATAAAGAGGGTTTTGGTTTTTGTTTTGCTACTTTTCTAACTCTGACATTTCGTTAAATCCTCTTTTTTTAGAATAATTATGTCCTTTGGCTGATTATTATAGCAGACATATCCGAAGGGGATTTGTGAAATATAGTTTCCATTTCAGGCCCAAAGAGTACTTTAGTCTTGGGGTAGATAACTACTTAAAATATTCTTATAAGACTATATTCCAGAGTGTATTGATGTTATTAGTGTGAGTTCTTCCTAAACTGACACAAGAGACTTGTGAGTTGTTAAACCTGAAAAGTTCATCAAAAGAAAGCCAACTGTTGTTGAGCCTCTTCTAATTTGGCTAGAACAGTCCTCCAACAACACACATACAATCTATCACAAGACCCATACTTGAAGTCCTTCCAATTCAGTAAGACTTGCCAATACATGTGCTCCATTGGCACAACCTTTAAGAATCCAGTATTACCTTCATGCCATGATGACTCATTGAAGGATTTCAATATAATTCAAATGACTTGCCCCAAAGTATACAAAGCTATGTTTTTTTTTCAAGCTATTTTTTTTTGAATGAAGAATATAAGTCCTTCAGTTATCAATTTAGGTCGTTTCCACAAGGAAATCATCCTTGCCAATTATAAAGCAGTTTCTTAGTAAACACCTAAACCATCATTCCAATCCTATCTTTGATTGATATCCCCAATCTGGAGCATTTGGCATTGACTTTTAAAAGGGGACACAATGCCAGTCAGTCAATAAAGCTTTAAGTGCCTGTTTTTGTGCCAGATATTTTGCTAATGCTAGGGATACAGATATGAAAAAGAAATACAGTTTTTGCCTTCAGGGAGCACACAATCCTATGAGGGAAGAAAACACATAAAAGAAAGATAAAAATGTGGGGGAGAGAAGAAAGGAAAATACTAATGTGGGGGCATGAAGTAGTTTATGGCAAAGGAGCACATTTGTGTGGGAAATGAAGAGATACCTTTGGAAACATTTCCTTGCTCCCCCAGCAGTCCTCCAATCATCGGAACAGAGAAAACTGAGGGTATTGCAGAAGTGTATCAAAATTGATACAATTTCAGAGAATAAGAAATTTCCTGAGAGCATGATGGAGTCCAGACCAAAGGAGTATACCCAGCTGGTAAAATAGGTGAATGCTAACCTACCATATGACTATCACGGGAGGCATATGTTCAAAAGCAAGTATAAAACTCACATATAAATGTTTCCAGAAAACTATGAAGGTCATACATGTTGCAGTACTAAACTCTAAAGTTCACTCACATTTTGGTATTAAGGGAAAGTGCTATCATACCTAAAGTTCTGCACTGAATTAACACCACAAATGATCAAGATAAAATCTAAATCCTTCCAGCTGTGGCTTTTTGGCTATGAGAGACTAGCTCCCAAGAAGAAATATCCTAATGAAATCATTTCCCAAATCAGTACCTCACCTGCCATGACTCCAGAGAGGTTTTTGTAGGCTACCAGAATGTTTTGGCAGTAGTGAGGAGCCCACTGTAGAAGATAGAATGTTCAATCAAAAATTAAACTAGCTGATCAGTAAGCATCTAGATGAGAAAAATTTTCATATTGATGAAGATCTAGACATGGACATGGATTCAATTTGTCAAAGTTGTTGATCATCAGTCAATTCATTTTTATTACAAATTGTCTTTAAGCAAGTCATTTAGAATATAAATACATTGGATGAAAAATACCAGCTCTAGGTGAAAGACAAGAAGTAGTCAGATCTGAGAAAAAGTTGATCTGGAAATCACTTATGCTTCAGCTGAATTCTAGTGTTACTTCTACTATACTTGCTGAATGATCTTAGTGAGTCATTTTCCTTCTTAGTCACCACAGTAAAATCTCTAAGACTCTAAATTATAAGCCAGTTGTCAGTTTGCATTAATGGGGAGAATTTTCTTACATGGAGAATCTTATACCTGTGAAATCATATCCTGTGAAATCATATATCTGAAGTAATGAACAATAGATATGTCTAAGACTTTAAGGTCTTTACAATTGACTTGAGTGTTACAGCATGCACACATAAGAATTCAGCATCTAATTCAATAGAAGCAAAGGAGAAATCCTGAGGAAATGGTACCTAAGTCAGGTTTTGAAGAAAAAGACAGATTTCAATAGATATAGATGAAGTGGTAAATCCCAGGCTTGGGGAAAAGGCTAAAAGAATAAACTGAAATGAAAGATGGGAAGAGCTGTTAACTCAGTTTGTCTAAAATATAAATTGCTTGGAAGATGGTGGTGGTAACAAGCCAAAGTCTGGAAATGTAGCTCGTAGCTAGATGTTGAAGAACTTTATATATTAATAAGCTGAGTGTATATTTTATCTTGGGTACAATAGGGAGACAGTGAATGTTTCTGATCACTGGAAAGATATGGTCTGATCTTTATATTAAGAAGATTACTTTGGTAACTAAAGACTGGATAGGAGGGGAAAGATACTGGAAACATGAAACTGGATCAAGAAATGACAAGATTCATCTGGGTCAACCAAACTTTAAATGTGGGTGGCACACTGATTATTACAAAATTTAGATAAGACAGGACCCTGTGTTCAAAAGATCTACCATCTAGTCATTCCACTAAAGAGTAAACAAAAAACCCTAACTTAATTTTTTTTATTGACAGAGAGACAAGGGAGGTATAAGTAAACTACAAGAGACTACTAGTGACGACCTGCCTGTAAGAAGTGAAGGAATAATTTAAGTAGGCAGAAGCCTAACCATGTGGGTTGAAGAGAAAGTGGTCCCTAAGGAAGTAAAGGCATGAAATATGGGCAAATCTTTGAATCAGTAAGTATGGCAATGAAAGAGAGAAGATAGATGGAATGGTTGTTTGGAAGAGTAAGATTAAGGAGAAACAGAAGCAAAGTCCTAGAGGAAGCAAGTGGGAATTGAATCAAAAACAGATAGAGAGATTAGTTTAGTATAGTGGAGGAATAGTTTTCCTGGGACCAAAGAGGAGGAGAAAATGGATGAATGACACTGCTGAGAACTTATGAAGAATGGAAGAAAATAGTTAAAGGTTTAAGTCTGTTAAACAATCTCCTCAAGGCAATACAAGGCTGAATCACTTGTTTTAAGTGTGTTTATTTTTGAGGGTAGAACAGGGAGATATTGGTGTCTTAAGAAGAGAAGCAAAATTTTGGAACAATCATTGAGAGATATAAAATAGGGAGTCAATCTTTTTCTTTTACAACTTCTCCCTTAGTGTTTTTTTTTAATCTATTCTCACAATTTCAATTATTAATTACATGTGCATGAAATATATTATATATGTGTGCATATATGTATCTGTACTTGTATTTCTTTATGTACATAGATAGAAACATATAGATTCTCAAGAGAAAAATAAAAGCAGAAAAAAATGAAAAAAGAAAATAAAGAAAAGCAATATATCCATCTAGACCGGACTAGATCAATATTAGAATTTTTTGGTTCAATTGTTTCAGTCTTGTCTGACTCTTTTTTGACTCCATTTGCTTGTTTGGGGTTTTGTTTTTTTGTTTTGTTGGCAAATATACTAGAGTGTTTTGCCATATCCTTCTCCAGCTCATTTTACAGATGAGGAAAGAAAATAAGGTAAGCTGGGTAAAATGACTTGCCCAAAGTCACATAGCTAATAAGTATATCTAAGACCACATTTGAACTCATCTATCCTCTCAGTGTTTTATCCACTACACCATCAAATTTTGCCCCCAGATAGAGATATGGATATGAAAATAGATAAATAGATAGATAGATAGATAAACAGGCATTTAAATTTAAAAGCCTTAGAATTCCAAAAAATTCAACTTGTCTAAAACAAAACTATCTTTCCTCCCCAAAAATCTAGTTCTTGTCTTTATTTCCCTAATTTTGTGAATGGCATTATTAGCCTCCAGACTTAAACATTGGAATATATTTGACACTGCCTCATAGATTCAATTATTTGAAAGGTATTATTGAGTAACCTCCAATTATTTTTTACCTCTATACTTTTCTTTCAACTCTGCTGCCCCCACCTTAATTTAAAGCCTCATTTCCTCTTGTCTTTAATTTTGTAATAACCTCTCAACTAGGGTTCCTAATCCAATTCATAACTTGCCACTATTTTTTTAAGTCACATCATTCTGGCCATAAAACCCTTTAGTATCTCCACAAGGTTAAGCAAATAAATTTTAGGTTCTATAGTCAAATATTCCAGTCTCTACCAATCTTTTTGCCAATGTTTTCTTAGAGCCCTCTGTTTTAGCAAAAATGTATTATTTTCTTTTCTTAATTAAGTTGGTGCATTCCCATTTCCCAAGACCTGCCTTTACTTAGGTAGCACCCGGAGAGCCTTCTGCATCTGGGTCACTAGAAAGTTGCTTCAACTTAAAAGCATTATACACAAAAGTATCCACTCAAAACTATAGCTCCAAAATTCCCTTCATTGTATAGTTATTGTTATTCTTTGTTACTAGCCAAGCAAAGGATATATTTGTTCAAAAGAAGAGCCATTTGATTTAAATGTCATAACAAAATGAGAGGTTTAAATGAACTTCCCTGCACATAATGATATATTCTCATAACAGTTATTAAACTATCTGTGGAAAAGACATATGTAGGGGAAACATGCATGGTGGGGCAAAAGTATAAGAAGTATTCCTGATTAGGGCCATCAATGCTTTCAATGCAATAGAAGGACATAGGACATCTGATGGGAATACCTCACTCCTCTTGGTTGCTACCTGCTGGGAATTTCTGCAGAGCTACAATTTGTTGTTTGTTGCTGCCATTGACTGATCTTCAACTGTGAAGTGGCTTCTTTCTCACTGCTCTTCTCTGCTACTCTTCAGCTAGCAGGAAGCTTTTTTTCTTGGTTATTGCTATACATGCAAAACTTTCAGCGCTGACAATCTCATTGCCTGGGGCCATTTCATTTCTTTTGCAATGAAGACTCTAGCCAGCCACTAGAAAAGCCTTTAGGCATTTAATTTGTCTTTTGAATTGCTTTTCTCTTGGTGTGATTCTGGACTTCTCAATAAAGTAAGGCAATTCCTTTCAATTTCTTTCCATTCTTGTATTACTACTTATGATACATAAGAATCAAAGAAACTGGATAGGAATGGTGACTTTGTTCTACTTCTTCCAAGCAATCATACAGCAGAACACTCCCTGGACTCATTTCATTTTTTGGAATCCAATTTCATTTTTTTATATGCCTACCTACTGAAATCCTTTGAGTCTTTCAATGTCCAGTTCATATGTAATATCTGCCATGAAGTCTTATTCAATGTTACCTGTAACTCCTTAACCCAGTCAAAAGTTATTTCTTCATCCTTCCCATTTGAATAGCTTGTATTTTATCTTTATACCACTTACTTTTCTATATTCTATCTAGGACCATCAGAGAATAAACTCCTTAAGAGCAAGAACCCTCTTCATAATCTTCATGGACCTAATACAATACTTTGCTCATAAAAACTAATTCAGAAAAAATGTTAAATTAAATTAAATCTTTACCTACCCAATTCAACATAATCAAATTTTCATGACTTTTGATAAGTTCTTGGGTAATGTCCTTTATTGTGTTTAAGGATGATTAGGAAATTTATTTATATAACTTGGAATGAAAACATACAATGATGAAACAACTTAAATTTCAGAGTATTGAGATATCTAGATCCCATTTGTAAGTCTAGGATCACCTTCTATCTTTTGGGACTGGTTAACAAACTCAGTTACATTTATTGTCAGCTCATTCTCCCACAATATCAAGGTATAATTCCTTCTCCCTTTTTTATGCATATAACTTCTCCCATTTCCTTAGAGAATGGGAGTTTAGAGAAACTTGTGCGGTTCCCAGCAGGAGCAATCCCATATAAGCCTGCCAAGCAGGAAGCAAAATCAAATTACTTAGGAGTGGGGGAATTTTCTTAGAAATTCTTTCTTACTATTGTGTACTTTCAAAAAAAATAATTTGCCTTAAACCACACCTTTGGAACTCTTGAGAAATTCTTACTGCCTTGTATAAGAATAAATTTCTATGTCATAATAAATCTTTTCATGTGAATTTTGTTGAATGCATTAATGATCTGAGAGAAACCAAAGGGAAAGGGGTATTTTATCGAATGCCCTAATTTGTAAATATTCCTTTACAAAGAAAGTGGTTATAAGAGTAGAATAGAGTCTCAGAAACCAAGGAGAAAAATCTCAAATACTGGAACCAGACATAAGGGAACAATTCAGCTGAATATTTGTATGCATATCTATATATGTAGGAATAGGACTGAACTTATGATTCATTGATAATGGGAACTCTCAGATGAAAAAAATTCAATCTACCCATAATGGTCAATAGCTTAGAGAGTTGCCTAGAGCACTGGGAAGTGATGTTACATACCCAGAATCATACAGCTAGTATTTGTCAGAAATGAACTTGAACCCAGGTCCTCTTGACGTTGAACCTTGCCTCCCCTCTATTCATTAGATGTATATATGTATATATGTATGTCTGTGTGTATACATGTATGTATACACACATACATATGCATTATACCTAATATATGTGTATGTCTACTGATATATACACATACATATACATATATGCATATGTATTTTAAATTTGAAAATCTTAACCTCAGCACTTGAAAGACAACATAATCATATTATAAGAATCATGTAAAGAACATGAAGAATCACTTTAAAATTCAGATACACACCCATCTCTGAATGAATAACACTTCTCAAAGAAATAATTTAATTACATGAATGATGGAACTAATCCTCCAAAAATGGATACAATTTAAATCAGGTTGATGAACTAAACACAATGGGCAAGTTGTTCTCAAGGCAAATGGTTCCACTTTTTCTGTGATTTCCCTGTGATTGTTTCATTCTTAGGGCTGTAGGTTATGTTTAAAGTAAGGGACTTTTCACTCATGATTGGGAAATGCTATATTAGAGATGAGTAGAGGGAAGACTTAAGAAAATGATATTACATGGTTAGGGAAAATATAACTCATGGAGCACTACAGTTTCTGAAAAATTGAATTTAAGGATCAGACAGTGGGCAACAGAGAAACCTATGGTAGATGTACTCAGGCTACATTAATTAATAATTAATTAATTAATACATTAAGAATTATGAAAAAGAATCAGGGGAAAAGATATTATCAGAAAAACATTAAACATGAAGAAAAAGTGGGGGGCATGTGATAAACATTGCAGGAGTTTCATTGGTAGTCCCTGAATGTGAGGAGGATCTTAAATAGTAACTTAGGTGCACCTCACTGTAGCAAATATTTAGAAGGATATAGAGGAGTTATATAAGAGAAGCAGATAGGGGAGGTTTCAATTTATTCATTAATAGGAATACACAAATCAATTCAGAGGTTGTATGATGTAATAAAAAGACCACAAGTGTTCTTGGTGAGAATCAAATGAGATAATATTTTTAAACTGTGTAGTACAATGTCTGGCACATACTAGTCAATAAATGTTTATTTTTGCTGTTGTTCGGTGTCAATATAATTATATAATAATTCAGTTTCTTTTCCCCTTGCTGTTTCTATTTACTTCATTTTAATCATTGTGTAGATATATGTGTGTGTGTTTTCTTTTTCTATTTATTTCACTTTAGCCCAATTCTTTAATTATCTTGGCAATAGTAATTGAGTAGAATGAACACTAGACTTGGATTCAGGAAACTGTTTTTTAGTCCTATCTCTGTTATTTACTAGTTGTGTGATCAAAAGCTAATTGTTTGGCCTCTCTGGGCTCCATTTTCTTCATGAAAGGATGGAAATGGAACAAAAGACTAAAGATGGCCATTCTTTTTATTTGACAAATAAGGAAATTAAAAAACAATATCTTAAAAGATCCCCAGAATGGAACTGATGTAGAATTGGAACTAGCTTTTATTTGCCTTTAAAATTTCTTAATTCTAATTAATACATGTCAATTTTTATTTTCAATATACATTCCCATGAATGTGAAAGACAAGTAGTCACACAGGCAGCTTAATGAGCTAGACCTCTTGATCATATATCTTGGGTTGGTGCTATGGCTGAACAATGAGCTTGACCTAGGATTGAATAGTTTGAGATCATCTGGATTCTTCATAATTGTGCAGAATTTTCAACAAACCTAAATGAGAGGTGGAGTGACTGATTCATTGGATTGTAAGGAGGTCAGTGTCACTGAATTAGAGTATGTGACAGAGAGTAATTTGTAAGAAGACTGAAAAGGTAGGAGGGAGCTAGGCTATAAAGGACTTTGAATGACAAAGATTTTGTATTTGATCCTGGAGGAAATAGGGAGTCACTGGTATTTACTGGGTGCAGCTAGGTGGTTCAGTGGATATGCTATTGGGTCTGGAGTCAGGAAGACTCTTCTTCCTAAATTCAAATCTGACTTCAGACACTTACCAGTTGTGTGACCTTGGCAAGCTATTTAAACTTGTTTGCCTCAGTTTCCTCATCTGTAGAATGAGGAAATGGCAAACTATTCAAATATCCATGTCAAGAAAACCCTAAATGGGATTCTGAAAAGTCAGACACAATTGAAAAACAACTGAACAACAACAAAATGAATTTATTGAGCAGGAAGTTGACATAGTTGGATTTGTACTTTAGGAAAATCACTTTGGTGTCTGAAGGGGGGACAGTTTGCAGTAGGGAGAGACTCCTTGCTGGGAGACCTACCTGATGGTAGTGCAAGAGTGCATATCTGAAATGATGAAGACCAACAGAGTGGTGATAGTATCAGAAGAAAGAAGGGGTTATGTTTATTTTGCAAAGAAAAAATCAATATGTTTTAACAGCAGATTGGATGTGGGAAAAATTAGAGATAGTAAAAACTGTCAAGGATGATGCCTAGCATTAATTACTTGTCTATTATATACCAAACATTGCACATGATGAGCATGAGTAGTTTGCAATAAGGCAACCAATGATTGTGTGTATAAGTAGAGTGAGATATATCATTCAGTACATGTAGGATCAGAAAAGGAGTTGATTCAGTCACAGCATCATAGACTGGGAGGAACTTCAGAGGCCATCTAGAAATAGAACTTTCTCATTTGGAAAATGAGAAAACTGAAAGTCAGAGAGGTGAACTGATTTACTCAATATCACACAGATAAAAAAAGTCAGAGACTAGGGATTAGATTAGATCAATTTGGAGCAGAACTGGAATCTCAAAGTAAGGAGGAGAATCTCTAATTCAAGGCAACTACAAAAGATAACCTGCATCCCACTAGCCCTGAAAGAACCCAAAGTTAAAGATACTGAAGACAAGAACCACAGAAGTTCTATACATGAGAATACTCTGTCTAAAGAACATGGGGTAGAATTGTACAGGGGAAAGGGGAATGGCTAGAGGAGTTCCTGGTCTTAGCCCTCAGTTTCATATCCTCTTTTTTCATTTTTAGTTTGGTTTAATTTTTGTTTTCCCAATTACGTGTAAAAACAACATTTTTGGTTATATATGTATATTCATTTTTTTACATATTTCCTTATAAATTGGCTGGGAGAGAAACATCAGAACAAAGGGAAAAAACCACAAGAAGAAAAAAAAAGAAAAAAGAAAAGAAAAAAACGTGAACATAACATGTGTTGACTTACATTCATTCTCCACAGTTTTCTTTCTAGATACAGATACAGGGTTTTCCATTCAAAGTTTATTAGAATTACCTTGGATCACAGAACCACTGAGAAGAACAAAATCCATCATAGTTGATCATCGCACATTCTTGCCGTTGCTGTATACAATGTTGTCCTGATACTACTTGTTTCGCTCAGCATCAATTCATGTACATCTTTCCAGACCTTTTTAAAATTAGTCTAATCATCATTTTTATAGTTATAATATTCCATTACCTTCAAAAACCAGAAACTATTCAGCCATTCCCCAATTTATTGGCATCTACTCATTTTCTAATTCTTTGCTTCCACAAAAAAGAGTTGCTAGAAACAGTTTTGCTCCTGTGGGTCCTTTTCCCTCTTTTAGAGATATCGTGCCTCCATGATCTGGAAAATCTGTATAAAATTTTTTATCAGAAAAAATGTCTGAATTATTATGGTATTAAAAGATAAAACATGTTGATATTTTATGATATTATAAATGTATTTTATGCATTTCTGAGTTTCTAAACATTTTCTGTGACATCTGCCAGTCTTCGTATGTCATCTTTAGTTTCCATGAAATTCCCCCAAAGTACCCATTTAATTTCTTAAGGTGATCCACAATATATGGAAACCATGATGGGAAAACTTGGAGTGTAGAAGAGATAACTGGAGTACCTAGTCCACTGAGACCATGAATCTTTTGATGTATTAAAAAAGTCCATCTTCTCTCATCTTTGGAACTAGGATATAATAATGTTTTACTTATTCTGAGATCTTTCATTTGATATCCTTAGTTATATCCACAAAAAGGAGACTCCAAAGATTCCTAAGTCACAAATTTTAAGGTTAAAAAATTCACGGACACTAAACTTCATGTAATTATTCATAGCAATTCAGGACCTGTCACAAAGACTAACTTTCCAATAATTTAGACAATTCTAACTTATTTATTGACTTTCCAGACCACAAGAGATTATGAACAATAATTTAGAAAGTAGAGATGGCAGATGACACACACAGTTGCCAGAAGTGACAGCTGACATCTTGGCAGGGTGGGACAAGACAAATAATATTAAAAAAAAAAAAAACCCCAAGGGTCAGAGGCAACATGATATAATGAAAAGAACAGTGGACTTTGTGTCAGAAAAGATTTCTTTATACATTCCTTATTCATTTTTGAAGTGAAAAGATTGAATAAGGTACCTTACAGTTCTAAGTCCTATAACCCCCATTAACACCAAAGCATAGCAGTATTAGATTATTTAGTGTACCAACAAATAAAGTTGTATGTGGTCATTAGCTTCTTAAAGCATCATTGTCATGTATAATATCTTAGAATAATAGAAGATTCTTTGGAAGGTCATCCAAGGCCTAGCTTCTTAAAAATTGTGGTTCCAGCTGGATCTCATAACTGAATGTGGGTGTTGTAAAATTATGATTTTTTATCAGTTAATGTTTGATTTGTATACCTTTTTTATATACCAATATATCTAGGGTCATATAAAAATTTCTCAAATGAAAAGAGGTCATGAGTGGAAAAGTTTAACAAGCCCTGATCTAATATTGTTGCATTTTATACACGAGTGCATTCATGTTGACTTTTGTTTGTTTTTGTTTCCAATTTAGCATTGCTTATTTATTGTGTAGAATATCTGAATCAGACATTGTTGTTGATGATGATGATAACAACATTGGTAAGGATTCATATTTCTTAAGCACTGTGGGCTTTCCCACAGCCTCCCAATATATATCAGATTAGATTACTCTTCTGTTCAAAAATCTGCATTGGTTCCCACTTGCCCCAGACAGATGCCTTTTCCAGACATCCATGCCTCTCTTCCATCTGGATAGTAACTTGCCTTTCAGGTATTTTCTCTTATTTTTCTCCCTGTTATATTCTAAAATGATGACAAACTGGATGTTCTCTATTTTATATACATTGGGCTTGCCTACCTATAGTCCCTTGCCACATTGTTCCCTAAAATAGCTCTCCTTTTTAAAAATCTATTTTATTTTTAATATGTGGAATAAAAAAAAACAACCATTTACATAACACAGTATAATAAAAAAGATGATTGTATAAGAAACTGCAAAATCTATTTTGTATAACTTGCTATTCCTTTAAAATTTATAATAAAATTATTCAAATTTCTTTTTTTTTCTTCCTTCTCCCCTCCCTACTGACTATCATTAAACACAAATAGGTATATGTATATGTATAAAATTATTTTATGCATACTTCTACTTATCATTACCTTCTCTAGCTGCCAATAGCATCTCTTGTCATATATCCTTTATAATTAATTTGATTATAATTGTCAAAATGACTTTTTTCTTAAAAGTCATTCTTAAAACAATATTGCTGTTACTGTATACAGTGTTTTCTTGGTTTTGTTCATTTCATTCTTAATTATTTCATGCAAGCCTTTCCATATTTTTCTAAAATCATTGATTTCATCATTTTTATAGAAATTTTTCCATCACAATCATAGATGATAGAATTGGGAACAGAGTCCCAAGTAAATTCAGAATGACATTAAGTTTGGATCAATGAAAACTAAATTAGGAAAACTAAAAACCTTGTTTTAAAGAAGTCAAAAAATTATATCATATGTTTCTGAAAAATTTCACATACAAGATGTAAAAAAAGATCTTTTTTCATGATTCAATAATATGCTTCAGTTTATTCAGAAATTTTTTTTCATGTTTCAATAGTATGCTTCAGTTTATTCAGTAAGTTCATAGTAGATAAATAAGGAGTTACTGTACTTTCATTTACAGCATACTGTTTAACAAATACTATTATTCTCAATAAGGTCAGTGGGGCTACAATTTATTAAAATTTTTTGGATTAAAATATATAAACATGAATTAGCATATGAATAGATAAACCCACCTGTATGTATATTTAGATGCATATATGTTGATGAATAAATAAGATGAAGCAAAGTGATATCATGTCCTGTTGCAAGAAAAAAAAATTATGACTGCACTTAAATCAACAAATAAAATAGAGTAAGGGTAGCTAGTTCTATAAGGTTCTAATGGGTTAGGGTACATTGTTTAAAATGCTAGACTTGAGCCTCCATTTTACTGTGCTCTATCTAATATAATTAATTAATATAATTTAATCAGCTAGATTTTAGTAGTTTTTTTTAAAACGCATTTATTAAATTGATATAAAGAACAGTTAATACAAAACTTTCCCCTAAAAATCTGTGGCACAATCTCTTATAAATACACACAAAATCCAGGGGAAAGTTGGATAGCGAGCTTAGATAGCCTATGTGGGAAAAGGGTAACATAGCTCTGGAAGTTCTTTTGATGAAATCCTTAAAATGTTCCTGTCCAGAGACATCATGATGTTTTGGGGATCTGGGAAGTCCTTTGGAATAACCAAATTCTCAAGGTCCCTTTCTGGCCAAACTTTTACTTGATCTTGAATGTCTCTTGGACCAAAATAGCCACAAAATATTGTCCGAAATCCCTGACCAACCAATCTAAACACTCTTCCTATGTAACATAAGAACACTTCCAGTTCAGGAAATTGTTCCTCAGAGACATCTAAATTGATAAAGACCTTTTCATACTTA
The DNA here is from genome assembly GCA_023553655.1 of Myrmecobius fasciatus. Classification (NCBI taxonomy): domain Eukaryota; kingdom Metazoa; phylum Chordata; class Mammalia; order Dasyuromorphia; family Myrmecobiidae; genus Myrmecobius; species Myrmecobius fasciatus. Next base: position 20,969 of record JAJPUD010009605.1, read on the forward strand.
GTTAGAATGCCTTTGTTTTGTTTTCATTGAGACAGTATTCCAAATTTGTTGGAATAATGGGATATTTTATCACTTATTTAGGTGGGATGAGGTAATTTGATTGAATTACTCAAAAGATGACTACTTAAAGTCGACTACTAAAAATTTCCCTTCCCCACCCTCATTTTGATATTTGTGGTTCCTGGAAAAATCTAATGAAGCACGATTGGTACATTCAAAGTCCTAAATTCTAAACAGCTCTTTGGTGACCTGAGGAGGTCCTGAATATGCATTTCAAATATCTTCCCATTACTTTTTACTCAAGAGTCTCAGAAAAAAAAGGCACTTTCTGTATTAAAAGCTGGTAATTATTCTTTCACACTTCCAACTGCATGATTTTAAAATTTAATAATGCAATACTATTTTACAAAGTTCTAAGAAGTTGTTGCCTGTCTTGGGGATTGCAAAAGGCCTTCTGAACCAAAAAAAAAAAATTTAAAAATAAGGAAAACAAATTGGCCTTTCTTGTAAAATGAAGAGCCCAGTTGTTTAGAGTCTGCTGAATTTGGAGATTTTCCTCACAGATTTGAGACCTACTTTATACTTGTGCAGCCACACTGGTCCACTGTCCCCAGAGGGGCTTCTTGTTCTTCTCCCATGGAGGGACACCTATACTCTAGGTTCAGCTACTATGCATTACTAAAACAGCACTGCATCCAAGAGAGCCTGAAAGTCCTGTCCCCTTTTTCATTCCCACTAAAGAGGCCCCTCTATTCAAGAAGTTCCAAAAGGAAAAGCCAAGAATTTTTATTTCATAAGAAAAGCTTAATCTTTATAGAGCTTCCTAGGAATTGTAGGTCTTTCCGTACAGGGATTGGGGAATTGAGTTTGCTTAGAAATAATTGCCTCAACCTTCACATGAGAAATCCAATTGTACTGAGTGAAAAAATCTTTCATGATTTCTTCAGGGTTTAAACCCATCTAACTGGGGTCCAAAAACCAAAACACTTCCATAAATTTGAACAGACAAGAGATCACCTCTCAGATTTAGGAAAGTTTATCTAAATTAACTATCAGGAATTATAGATAAAGAGTGAAATGAATCTTTACCTACAATTCCCAATAGTTAATGTGTGTATGTGTATGTATGTATGCATATCATATTAAAAAAGAAGTAAAGGAAAGTAGTTAGGTGACAATTAGCCTATAAAAGTATAAGTGGTATCATAGATGTGCCAAACAAAAACAAAAACAAAACCTTACTGTAGGAACAGTAAATAAAGTATTTTTAATTATTAATACAGAGGAAGTTTAAAGATGTAGCTTGAAATAAATGCTTCCTTAAAAAAATTATGAGGGGGGAAAATTGTCCTTGAAATTCTGTAGCTTTGTACAGTATGTTTTTTTTTTTTCTACGATCTTGGACCCCTTCCAGATGCTGGCAGCATAAAAGCATTAACCCAGTCTAAATCCAAATTAATAAGGCTCAGAGACCAGATTGGTTTTTTGCTGGTGTGTGAAAGCAGATCAGAGCAAAACTGTTTATATCCATATGTGATATCACGTGAGGCAATAGGCCTCTTGATCCTTATAACCCCATTCTTTTTTTCCTGCAAGCAGCCCAGGCCACAGATCATCAGTGGCTTCTACAAATGCTAAGCAACCATTATTTTTCCTCATTTATTGAAATTTCCCAAATCTCAGGTAGTGATCAGGGCAAAGACCCAATCTTTCCATTTATTCCTTTACTATGAAATACTGCAGCTTATCATAGCAATTAAGATGACACCTTAGGGAGAAAAGTTTAGTGGTTCAAAGTTTATAAAGATTTTTATAAATTAACTCTGGTTTTCCATACTCCCTATAGCACATTTACTAATCGCTTTAGCTTAATGGTATTGTTCTTGGTCTGAGCTTTGATATGAAGTCACAAAAGCTCCGCATAGGAAAGACCTCATAGGTCATCTATTCTAACTCATACCTAGACATAAATCCAAGATACCAAAAAAAAAATCATCTAACCTCTGCTTGCATGTTACCATCAAAGGAGAGTTTATTAACTACTAAAACAGATCATTCCATTTTAGAGCAATCCCAATTCAAATATGAAGTCTCAAGTCAAGAATTTCCTCAACACCCACAGTTATAGGAGGAGGTAGAATCAAGATGGTGGAATAAAGGCAAGGATTTGCCAGAGCTCTCCCAAATTTCCCTCCAAACAATGTTAAAATAACACCTCAAAATGGATTCTAGAGTACCAGAGCCAACAAAAGAATCATATGGAATAAGTTTCCAATGCAAGAGAAATTTAGGTCAGCAAGAAAGGTTTATCTCACTGCAGGGAGAATGCAGCACAGTTCAGTCCAGGACATTTCCAGCAAGCCAGCAGCAGGTCTTGTGAATGACTGAATTGGTGGCAGCAGCTTCTGGACATCTCAGCTTCCAGATGGTAATGGTATCAAGCAATTAGTCAGAAGGAAATTACAGGGGACCTTTTACTGTTCTTGCAGCAGAGAATGGCTTCTTTTACCTAATTTTATATATATATATATATATATATATATATGAGGAAGATTTCAGGAAAATAGAATGGAGGAAAATATGCAGTTGGAAATCATAAATGAAAAAAATTCACAGAAAATTTCTCTGATAAAAGCCTCATTTCTCAAACATGTAAAGCAATGAATCAAATTTATAAAAATACAGGTCATTCCTCAGTTGATAAAAGATCAAAGGTTATGAATAAACAGTTTTCAGATAAAGAAATTAAAACTACCTATAGTCATATAAAAATGTTCTAAATTACTATTAATCAGAAATGAAATGTAAACCAACCATGAGGTATTATCTCACAACTATCAGTTCCACTAACAAAATAGAAAACAAAAATGACAGGAGGGAATGTGAAAAATTGGTACTCGTGCATTGTTTGTGGAGTTGTAAATTTATCCAACCATTCCAGAGAATAATTTGGAACTAGGCCCAAAGGGCCATAAAACTGTGCACTCTCCTTGATCCAACAATACCACTTATAAATTTGTATCCCAAAAGGAATAAAGAAAAAGGAAAAAGTATCTATATTTATAAAAATATTTGTGGCAGCTCTTTTTGTGATGGCAAAGTTTTGGAAATAGAAGGAATGTCCATCAATTGGATAATGGTGGTGGTATATAATTGTGAAGGAATATTATCATCCTGTAGAGAGCCTTTTCCAGTTGTCTTGATCTATATCTTGCCACTGAACCCAGATGGTTCTGGAGAGGAAAGGCAGCCTAGCCCTCCCTCACTTAAATCCAATTCACTTCCATGTCATGTCCCTCCCTGATATCATGATTCTCTTCGAGAACGAAGGACAATTACAATTGTGGAATAAGAAATGATGAGCAGGACAATTTCAGAAAAACCAAGAAAGACTTACATGAACAATGAAAAGTTAAGTGATCAAACAATTTGATAGGTGAAGGAAAAAAATTCTTTCTAAATATAATGTTCATTTGCTTTAAAAAAAACCTACAAAGTTTAAGTATATAGAGAGTTTTGTAACTTTATTTTTAAATACATAGCTGGAATCAAAAGCAAGCATTATACACAAAGGGGACATGCCAGACATTTTCCCAATAATTACGAGAGTAAAGCAAGCATGAACTTTTCCCTCTCTTATATAATATGGTTCTCAAAATGCTATAAGTAGTGATAAGAGAAATGCAATTAAAATCTAAATACAGACAAAACTATCTTTTTATATTGATAACATGATGGCTTACTTAGAAAATTTTTGCAAATCAGAAAAGAAGGCAATTGAAACAACAGATTAAGCAAAATTGCAGGCTATGAAAGAAATCCACAAAAATCATTAGCATTTCTATGTAATAAAATCTGACACATTACTAAAAACAGAAAACCTACCTAAAATAATAACCAAATATTTAAAATATTTAGGTGTCAATCTATAAAAGCACACTCGATACTTATATAGATTCAATTACAAAATTCTCCTTTAAATAAATAAAATTTTAATATCTGGACTGCCAACAAAATGAAAAAAGTGAACTAATTAGAACCAGAAGAACAGTGTACACAGTAACAGCAATACTATTAAATGATCAACTGTGAGTGACTTAGCAATTCTCAGAAAAAAATTGACAATTCTGAGATAAGAAAAAAAAAAAGATATCCACCTCCAGAAAATGTACTCACTGATGGAATCTGAACGCAGAATGAAACACACTTTTTTGCATTTTATTTTTCTTGATGTTTTCTTGGGGAGGGGGGAGGAATGGAGACCTGTGTTTTCTTTTATAGCATGAGTAATATGGAATTATGTTTTACATGATTGCATATATATAAATCATATCAAATTGCTTGTCTTCTCAATTAGGGAGAAAAAGAGAGAAGAGATAGATTTTGTAACTCAATTTTTTTTTTAAAATGTCAAAATTTGTTTTTACATGAAATTGAAAAAATAAAATATTTCTAAAAAATAAAATAAAACTCATGGATGTAAAATTGGCTAGCAAGGACTGTCATTCACAGATCCACAAACAGATCTGCTTCTCCAGTCTTCAGTATGACACATGAGATTCCAGGGCTTAGAGCCAGGACTCTACCCATTCTTGCTCCCATCCCCATAATTCTCATTTCAAGATAACCAATTGTTCAACACCTGAGAAATTCTATCCAATCTCCTACCTCCATCTCTAAACTTCTTCTAAACAAAAAGTTACATTTCTCATAGGTTTTTTTTTTCACTATTTTTAAAACTTGACATCTTCCTTACCCTACATATAAAATAGCAGAATCATATGGCTGATGCTGCAAGGGACTTCAGAATTCATCTAGTACAGCTTTTTCATTTTACAAGAAAGAACTGAACTTAAGGGAGTTAAGTGACTTGTCAAAGGTTACTCAGGTAGTAACTCAGAAGCAATCTATCAAAATGGAATCAATTTCGTTTTTGTGATATTTCTCATTTACTATGTTTAAGAACTTACTCTTTTCTGAAGTTTTCATAAAGTATAAGTATTAAGCTTCTGAGTACCATACAGGTTGACTTTCTCATTCCTTATTCCGGCTCCATATTTTTTAATATATTTTCCCATTCTCATTCATTCTCATATTTACATTAATGTTACTGAGTATCAAAGTATATGTTGACTTTATTAAAGGAGTTTACTCAGGCCACAGAACTGATCTAGCTTTTTGTTCTCTGCAAAAATCTTGGGACATCAGCAGCAATTGATTTTCATTGTGATCATTGTGCAAATACTTTTAATGAGCATTGTAATATGCAATAACCAAATGTTCCATTAAATATAATTTTTTCTTGCTTTTGAATGAAAAATAGATCCAACTGCTGTTTTCATTTGTCCCTCTTCAGACAACCTGTGAGCTATATTTCTGTTTAGTTGCAACTTCATTTAGTCTTTTGATGTTTGAAAATTAGATGGCACAGTGGATAGACCATGTGAGTTAGAGTAAGTTCTGAGTTAAATTCTTCCTTAAATACTTGCAAGCTATGTGTCCCTGACACTGATACATTGTTAGTGGAACTGTGAAGGGATCCAACCATTCTGGAGAGCAATTTGGAGCTATGCTCAAAAAGTTGTCAAACTGTGCATACCCTTTGACCCAGCAGTGTTTCTACTGGGTCTGTATCCCAAAGAGATTTTAAAGGAGGGAAAGGGACCCACATGTGCAAGAATGTTTGTGGCAGCCCTTTTTGTAGTGGCTAGAACCTGGAAACTGAATGGATGCCCATCAATTGGAGAGTGGCTGAATAAATTATGGTGTATGAATGTTATGGAATATTATTGTTCTATAAGAAACGACCAGCAGGACGATTTCAGAGAGGCCTGGAGAGACTTGCATGAACTGATGCTGAGTGAAACGAGCAGAACCAAGAGATCATGGTACATAACAACAACAAGACTATATGATGATCAATTCTGATGGACATGGCTCTATTCAAAATGAAATGCTTCAAACCAGTTCCAATTGTTCAGTGAAGAAAGCCATGAAGAAAGCCATATACACCCAGAGAGAGGGATATGAAATGTGGACCACAACATAACATTTTCACGCTCTCCATTGATGTTTGCTTGTTTTGTGTTTCCCTTCTCATATTTTTTTTCTTGTAGATACGATTCTTCTTGCACAGCAAGATAAGTGTGGAAATATGTATACATATATTCGATTTGTCAAGTATTTTAACATAATTAACACTTAGTGGACTTCCTGCCATCTAAGGGAGGGCTGAGGACTATGGGGAAAAATTTGTAACAGAAAGCTTTGTAAGGGTCATTCATTGTTCAAGAATTACCCATATATATGTTTTGCAATTAAAAAGCTTTAATTAAAAAAAAAAAAAGCTATGTGTCCCTGGACAAATCACTACTGTTTCAGTTTACTCATCTGTCCACAAAGAGATAATAAAAGCACTTACTTTCCAGGGATGTAGTGAATATCAAGTGAGATGGCATACATAAAAGTGCCTTTGCAAACTTTAAAGTATAAATGCTAACTATTGTTAATTTTTACTACTGATATCATTATCCTGCTTTCATTTATAGTGAGGTTAAGATGGATACAATTCTGTACCTCTAATATTATGCTTACTTGTTGGTCTTTGAACAAAGATCTTATAGTCATTACATAGCAATTAAGTGAGAATTTAAAGATAATCTGAAGATTATACTCTTGGTTAGTACCCTCTTCTCTTCTTCCTTTTACTCTTCCAGTCACCAAAGAAGTAGAGAAAGCCCTTAGAGAACTGAGAACATTTTCTATTATTTTTTGTTGTTGTTTCATTGTTCTATGACCAAAGATTTCATTAACAATGATCAGTTTATGGATCAAGTTTAGCTAACCTGAACCTAAAAAAAATTTTGTTGTTGCCAGGTCTATTCTGGAAACATGTCCAACATGATAGAAACTTCTAAAACTCATGTTCTGTTGACTAATCTTCAAAGACTCAGATTCAATGTCACAATGAGAAATGAAAGTGAGACTTTGTGAAAATAGGTATGAATAAGTAATTTTACTAATTAAAGTAAATCTAGGTTCCATTATTCCACCTCTGTGGAATAATGTTAAGTACCTCTGTACTCAAAACCCTCAATCTTCCCCATTGATGATGGTATAATTTTTAATTTCATTACCTTGGCATTCAAACTCTTCTGCAACTCAACTGTGGTCATGTTTCTAATCATGTTACACTACTGATCCCTTGAACTACCTTACACTAGAGCCAAACTGTAATAATGCATTCTCTACTTATAATTCTTTAAATATTGACAATTTTTACTTTCCTATTTTTGTGTCTTTTCTCATGATATTTCTTATGTCAAGGAGGCTTATCCTTATATCTCTTTTCTATTGAAGTCCTATGCACAGTGCAACTCAATTGCCACCTTTTCTGTGAAGTCTTCCTTGAACTCCCCACACCTAATGACCTTTCCTTAGTCAAAACTGTGTTTTGTTTGTGTTTCTTTGTGCCTTTGTACTATGGTGACTTAGTTTAAAGACCAAATATCTAAGTCAACAATCAAACAGAATTAAAGCCTTAGTCTTAAAGGGGACATATCATAGGAAAAATTGTGTGTACTTTGTCTGCTCTCTTTACGAATTGTAATGAATGAATGAATTTGAAAGCATTGGGAGAGTACTATAGGACAAGCATTGTGTCAAGTAATGAAAAACATAAAGACAAAAATTAAGACATTTTTATCTCTAGAGGAACTCAAATTTCATTTGAAGAAAGTGTCCATCTGCAGGGCAGATAGAAGGGTACCATGGTCACAGGAGTACAGCCATATAAGAAATGACAAATTTCAGAACTCCATAGAGAGGTCACATGGTAGTGCTTGGGGGGTTTTAATATTCTACCAAGTTAGTCTTCACAAAGAAAATGACCGAGTTAGAGCACAAGAGAGAACTGCTGTATGCCCAATCCTTGCATGAATTTAGTAGGGGAAATGGAGACATAACATCTGGAAAAAGAATCATGATATAAAAAACCCTATCCTTTATTTCCTTCATTCTTCTTTTTATTCTTTTCTTTTTCTTTCCTGAATGCCTGCCTTTCTCACTTCTTTCCTTTCCTTGCTTACCTTACTTCTCCATTCTCTCTCTTTTCCTTCCCTTCTGTTTTTTCAAATGTTTCGCTTCTTCCTTCCCTTCAGCTCCTTTCCTCTCCCATCTTTCCATTCTTCCTTCTCTTTTCCTCTTCTTTCCTTCTCTCCCTCCTCTTTCCTTCTCTTCCCTTTTTTTCTCTATCTGTCCTATCTTTTCTCCTTTTCCTCCCAAAACTACTTCTTAACAAAATAATCTATCTTGATTACTCACATAGATATAGCCCTAAAATAACCTATATTAATATAGACATTAAGAATCTCTGAAGTAGATTCTAAAGTCTTAATCAAAGACAGGAAAAGTAGAAAAATTATTTTGTCAAGTTACATTTTTTTAGAAACAGAAGAGGCTGCCATTTTACCAACTAAAAGGGGAAGATAAATTTGTAAACATTCATAATACATCATTATAATGTAATATTCATTATTGTAAAATAAAGATTACATGCAAAAAAAAACAGATATTAGAGCTGTTCTTTTCTCCTCTGTTCAGTGTGGCTAAAAGGTCCCTTTGTTTCTGTGATGTCTTATTCCCATTATATAACTTAGAGAAGCACTTTTTTCTGTTTAGGAGCTAATTTGACCTCACTGACAACAGGGATGGTTGCAGAATATTTTGGAGTTATACTGACTTGACTTTAATATACTTCTATCTGCATTAATTTCCTAGTAAGAGATATTTTTAGTAAAAATATATTATTGAATATGCCAAGTCCTGGATAACAATGAACCTTTAGGCCTGGGTAAACTTTGTCAGGAGCAGCACGTGCTTACAAAGTTCAGAAATATATATATATTCTGTTAACATTATTGCCAAACTCTTGGCAATTGAATTGCCCAAGGCAAAAGGGAAGAATTATGCAACATTGCATTGAAATTAATGTATTTGGTGTTCTAATGTGAATTATATGTGTTTACATCTGAATATGTGAGTCTGCATGCATTTAAAAGGACACAAGAAGAAAAGTGTGCTTTCTATTGTACTTCTCTCAACTCTGGCAGAAAAGGGTTAAACAATCATTGGGCTAACACACCCACCAGGAACTCCATAAGACCATGGAGGTTATAATGATGGGAGCTATGTTGTAACAGAATTTTCTGGTAGGGCTCCACTTAGAACATACTGTTCTGTCCTTGTCAGTTTTTATTAAACGAGATGTAACATTTGAAAAGGAAAAGCAAATGAAGGCAGTGATCTATGAAAGAAAGTTTTGAGAGGAAAGAAAGAAGTAAACATATACCGTTTACAAGGTTGAGGCAGATTAACCATGAAATACCTTAAAGATGTGTTTACCAAAAGCTTGATAGAAATGAGTGTGTATGTGTGTGTGTGTGTGTGTGTATGTGAGACACAGAGACAGAAAGTGAGAATGAGAAAGGGAGGAAACGGATAGAGAGAGGGATAGACAAAGAGATAGAGACAGAGACACATAGAAAGAGACAGAGACACAAGGAGACATAGACAGAAACAGAGAAAATAGGCAAAGGCATTGGCAAATGAATGTGTTTGTATGTAATGTATCTATCTTCATCAGAGATGAGCCCAAACAGGCCCAATTGGTCTGAGCAGAACTGACTTGAACTTAAATAAACTAGGATTCTGTCAAAGGCCTCCCCAGGGAATTTGGAGAGGAAGTCAATCCAAACCCCTGCTTCCAGTTAGGGAGGAATTAACTCTCTAATTGAGGGACTTGGCCAACAAAGAGAACTGATAGATTACACTCTGTGAGGGGTCAGACTGAAGTTCCAATAGCAATGACCCCTTTATTCTTTAAGGATTTAAGGGGGGGAAAATGTCAAATTCTGACTCACAGCTATATCTCTTTTCCCATTTCCTTTTCTTCCTCTTGAAAAATAAATAATGCTGCAGTAGAATTTCAAGGAGGAGTACAGTGAGTTGATCTCCCCAGGAAGTAACAAATTAAAGGAAACAAACCTATCCCTGTATATAAAATGGGTACAAAGAGTTCCCTAAAGATTGTACCAAGACCCAGAACTGGATTATTTTGAGAGGTCAATGTGTTGGAAAGCTTAAAATAGCTTCCTCTGAAAAGAGCTGTTGAAAGAAGTAGAGTTGCTTTCAATTCAGGAAGACTGGGAAATATGGGTGATAATTGATATATGTACCAAGTACTACTGCTATAAAAAATATATAATAAGCATGTAATAAACATCAGAGGTCTCCTTAAGATGATATCAGACCAGACATTCTCCAACAAGCCCTTTTCTGTCCTATCTGGTATTTTGAAGGTAATCTAGAGGTCCTTCCAAGAGCATCATAAGGTTTGATAATATAAGTGAAACATACTCAACAGCTTTCCTGGGCTACTAGATGTGTAGTTAGTTTGAGCTTCCAAAGCATGTAACCAACAACAAGTTGTATGTAGAAGAAATTCTGCAGATCTCTTGAAGGATTAGCAAAATATAGCAGAAAGCGTTAGCAAAAAGGCAAAAGTTATAAAGGTCCCTCAACAACCTACCTTGTTCTTGTTCCCTTTAGTGTTATTTGTAGTGTTAGAGTTAGAAGGAATTTTAAAGATTACATAGTCTAAAATTTCATTTTACTGATAAAGTTACTGAAGCTGAGAGGAAGTGACTTGTCCTAAAGTAGGCAATATATTTGTCCCTTTACTCCCCACACAGGGTTCTTTCAGGTTTGCTATGTTGCCCTGCCATGCCAGACTTGAACTCAGGAGAAATTCAGTTCAAATTAATTCAGTAAACATTTACTATGTGACTCTGGACAACTTACAACCTCTGTTTGCATCAAGTTCCTCAATCTATAAAATGGGGATAATAATGTATGTGTATGGATATATACGTGTGTGTGTATATATATACATGGATGTACACATATAAATGAAATATACATATATACATTGATTTATACATGTGGATATATACATACTCATTATATATTAGAATATATTAAATATAGCTTTATATATTTGATATGGATATGTAGCAAAACAAATACATGTATATAACACTAAAACTTATATAGATGAATGTGTACATTACAAATATATATATAGAGAGAGATTATCTACATATACACACAAATATAAATGTATATGTGTCCATTTTTGGATATATGAAAATGGTAGGAGGATAAGACTTCACATTTTATATGTGAATATATATATTTACATTTATATATATTACATATATTTTATATGTATTGTTTCTCTAGAACATATAAGAAAAATATTCCCAAAGCATTCCCTTGCTGACCTACAGAAAAAACACAAAGAGTATAATCAAGTCTGTCTAATGGGGATAAAGCTGCTTCTTTTTTGTGAACTTTTCTTATTTTTAGCAATGTGTTCTAACTTTTCCAGCTCTGACCTACATAACCTACAACTGCTTATGAAGAGGGGCAAGAAAGAAAAGGAAACTTAAATTCTTTGCTTTCAAAATAGGCAAAAGGTGAGCCATTTCTGTTCCCCCCTTCTGTTTCCCTAGGAGCAGATGGGGCTAGAATATCCTAGCAACCTTCCCTGGTTCATTGATTTAGGAAACACAATCTCTAGTGGAATTTGGAATGATCTTGCTCCCATTCTTTCTCATACCCCAGGACCATGCATTCATTACCAGATACATTTCATATTCGATCTCAACTTGACCAGCCCCCATACCAAGTTCCTGGAAGAACGGGGAGAAGGAAAACTACTAGGGTCAAGTAAATGAGAATAAGGGAGCAATGTTCTTTTGAGAGAACTGAAAATGAACGACCTTTAAATGAGCATATATGTTTGAAGACATCCCAACAAAATCTCAATTCCCAATGTTTTCAGTTTCTTAAAGTGTTTGGTAATGATGAGGTTTAAACTGCGTGTCTTTATTTTAATCAAATTCCCAGGGATTCTTGCACACAGAAAAGAATCATTAGTTAAAGGAAAAATTAATATTGTGGGAAAATTAAAAGGGAAAAGACAAAAACAATGATAGTCTATATTATTCTGGAGAGGCAATATGAGGCAATAAATAGGCCAGTCTTGAAGACCTAAGTTTTTGAGTCCTTCCTAAAATTCATAATAGATTTGGAAGCCTGGACAAATCATTTAACCCTTTAATACCTCCGGTTAATTTTCTAATTAACTAAATTAAAGTTAACAATAGAAGAAATGGTTAGAATTTACATTGACAAAATTCCTCACTAGGAACTACTTAGACCTACAAAATCACAGGTCCACGTAAACAACAACCACAAAAATCATAAATATGCTTGCTAAGGCCTAATAATTTAAACAGAAATAAATACTCTATTCCTTTTTTAATTAAAGCTTTTTATTTACAAAACATATGCATGTATAATTTTTCAACACTGATCCTTGCAAAGCCTTCTATTCCAAATTTTTCTTTCCTTCCTCCATCCCCTCCCCTAGATGGCAGGTAGTCCACTATGTGTTAAATATGTTAAAATATATATTAAATCCAATATCTGTATACATATTTATACAGTTATCTTCCTGCACAAGAAAAATCGGATCAAGAAAGGGAAAAAAAACTGAGAAAGAAAACAAAATGCAAAGCAAACAACAGAGAGAGAATGCTATGTTTTGGTCCACACTAGATGGCTCTTTTCATCACTGAACAATTAGAATTGGTTTGAAACATTTCATTGTTGAAGAGAGGCATGTCCATCAGAATTGATCATCATTTAGTCTTGTTGTTGCCATGTATAATGATCTCCTGGTTCTGCTCATTTCACTCAGCATCAGTCCATGTAAGTCTCTCCAGGCCTTTCTGACATCATCCTGTTGGTCATTTCTCACAGAACAATAACATTCCATAACATTTTTATACCATAGTTTATTCAGCCATTCTCCAACTGATGGGCATCCATTTAGTTTCCAGTTTCTAGCCATTACAAAAAGGGCTGCCACAAACATTATTGTACATGTGGGTCCCTTTCCCTCCTTTAAGATCTCTTTGGGATATAAGCCCAATAGAAACACTGCTAGGTCAAAGGCTATATGCAGTAAAACACTCTACTCTTAAGGAATTTATTCATATTATCTGCCTTGGGGGAAGCAAATTCCTGATTTCTATTGAGGGTACCACTAATCATTTACCAACTCCAATAAAATTTAGTAAGACATAGTATAGTGTTATGGTATGAAGGTCATACTTAGTATAGGTACAACCATATCCATATATACGTAAACATAAACAAAAAACATGCAAACAGTTAAGTCAAATAAATAATACTTAAATGAATAAGTTAAATACTATGAATTACATGTAAAATGTATACATATATGCATGTGTACATATGTATGTTTGCACATTCATACACACACATATTTCTGAGCTGCATATCTAGAAAGGCAAGCAAAAGCTCTCTCCATTCTGTTCACTTCAGTCTTTGTATCTAAATCTAAGTTGCCTATATAAATATGCTCCAGAAATTAGATGGTATATTTGCTTACTGGGATAAACTGCATCAAAATCTATTCATCTTTATGAATGGTCTCTTACACACCACAAACTCAGAAATCCTAAAAGTAAACCCAGGTACTGCAAATATAGCATGTTCTTCCTGTCAGGAAGGGATGGAGTTGAATATGGAGCATTTGGGACACTTATAGGTTTCAGCTATATTTATAAAATGCTATCAAAAAGCAAAGGAAAAAATATACCTGCATTTAATCATATCAATTCATTTCTGATTTTGCCACAATCTTGTCAAACTTTAAAAAATAAAATAAAATCTTAAGTGGATCTCTTTTTTGTCCCTGCTGAGTTCTATTAGAGATGAACATGTCTGCTTAGTGGAACTAGCTGGGATAATTTCTCATACACACTTTACAACAGTGATGGCCACAGCTCGGAAATCATCATGTACTTGTCTCAGGAGACCAATCTATGAACCCTACTAAGTTTTTAACCTTTTCAGTAATGGCATGTCAGAAAGAAGCAGACAAATTCAAGAACAAATGGGAAAAGATGATCCAATAAACAGTCTTTTTTTATATCAACAGTCAAATTTCCAATATTATTCTTAGTTTTGTAGCTTTAGTGTTCAGTCCCAGAAATCAAGATAACAAGTCTTTCTGTCCCAAAAATAGCCACTGCAGTTAAATGGAAATAGTTTCCAACCTGTGTCCTAGGGCTGTTGTTTCCATTATGTGTCAGACAGCCATAAATGTAGAGAAAGGAGTGATTTAAGGCGGAAAAAAAATGATTCTCTTCCACCCAAACAATCAAGATAAGTACCAAGGTACCCAGTAAAAACATTTGGGTTAGGAAACTTTCATAGCAATGAAATGGACCAGTAAACTCCAGACCTGGAAAAAATTTGGCAGACAGGGAAATAAATCACAAAACAAATGAGTTATACTTTTAACCAAGATTAATTTTACTAAAATAATTTAGTCAGAATTTAAGATTATAGCTGCTGCTCTGTCTTATCTAGGTACCTCACTTCAGTTCCTAGCTCAGTGCTCCGCACTTATATTGAGATTTAAATAGATGTCAAAAGAATGATATTCATTAAATAACTCTAGGCATTTCTGACAATATCACTAAGATAAGAGAAGTTTTAAAAATCAATTTTTATCAAATATCAATTATATAAGCACTTCTGAAAGTCATTGCATAAGTCAGTTTCATTGCCTCAAGATGCTAAAAAGTTCTCAATACATTCTCATTCATTCAGTAAATGAATGATAGATTCATAGAACCAAAACTAGAAATAACATCAGAGGATAAGTTCAGCTTTTTCTCTTTACAAATGTGGAAATGAAGGCCTGGGAAAGTTTAACAATTATGTGGCCTGTCATATTTATTGACTCCTAGAATGCTCTCCCTGGTCATCTACCTCTCTTAGCTTTCTTAGCTATCTCCTTGGCTTTCTTAAAGTTTAAACTCAAAATCTAACTTTGCCTGGATACCTTTCTCTATTCTTCCTGCCTAGCAAAGGTTTTCACTTTAAGGTCATTGTGTATTCATTTATGGCTATCCCTTCCGTATCATGACTTTCCCCTTCATAGTTTCAATATGTCATGGGTCAGAATAAGAAATCAAATGGAAATTTGGGGGGAATTTTGTCAAAGCCATAGACAATATGCAAAAGTTATAGCAGAGCTTATGATCAAATATTTACCCCAAATTCAGACTTCTCTTGTATAAAGGGAGGCTCAAAAAATTTTATGGGGGATTTTCCAGATCATGGGGGCACCATGTCTCTAACCTCTGCAATGCTGATGAGATAACTGCATGTAACTATTATATACAGGTTGTCTCTATTATTAGAATGTAAATACAGAGACTGTTTTATCTTTTTAATTCTTCACCTAATACTTAGCACAGTACATGACAAATACTAAGGGTTTAATAAATGTTATTTGATTGATTAAGTGATTATTAAATTTTTACTACCTATTTCACATTATTTGTTGTAGAAGAGTTAAAATGAAGAACAATGTAGTATTTGCTTTCAAGAACTCTGCATTTTATTTGGGTGAAAGCAATGTGTATATAGAAAAGTAATATTTTAAAAATGTGTACAAAGTAATTTCATTGGAGAAAAAAAAGAGACTTGGGGATCAGGTTAGACTTATTTTAAGTTAGATTTCAAATCAAGCTTTCAATTCTATGGAACAGAAGTGAAGAAAGGGCACATTTAAGACAGAGAACAGAAAACCTGTGCAAAGAAGAGGAGATGGTACCAGAAACAGCAAATATCCCAATTTGACTGGAATATAAGTATGTGAAGGAGAATAATGATTTGGAAGGCCTTTGAAAGCCAAGAAGAGAGATTTCTATTTTATCTGAGCAGCAGGAAGAAAACACTGAAGTTTCTTAAGCAAATATTCCTACTGCTTTAGGAATATCAATTTAACAGCCATGTTGAGGACAGAACAATTAACAGTCTTGCAATATTACATGTAAGAAATGAAGAGGGTGGGGCAGCTAGGTGGCGCAGTGGATAGAGCACCAGCCCTGAAGTCAGGAGGACCTGAGTTCAAATCTGGTCTCAGACACGTAACAGCTGTGTCACCCTGGGCAAGTCACTTAACCCCAATTGCCTCAGCAAAAAAAAAAGAAATGAAGAGGGCTAAGGTGTCAGCCATGTAAGTAGTTCACCATTCACCATTACTATTCGATATTGGATTAGAAATGTTAGCTTTTGGTAGTAAGAGAAGAAAAAGAGATTAAAGGAATTAGAGTAGGTAATAAGGAAATCAAATTATCACTCTTTGCAGATGACATGATGGTATACTTACAGAATCCTAGAGACTGAACTAAAAAACTACTAAAAACAATTCAGAACATTAGCAAAGTTGCAGGATACAAAATAAATCCATATAACTCATCAGCATGTTTATATATTACCAACAAAGTTCAGCAGCAAGAGATACAAAAAGAAATTCCATTCAAAATAATTGTCGATAGTAAAAAAAATTTGGGAATCTATCTGCCAAAGGAAAGTCAGGAACTATACGAACTAAACTACAAAACACTTTCCACACAAATAAAATCAGACCTAATCAGTTGGAAAAACATCAAGTGCTCATGGGTAGGCCGAGCGAATATAATAAAAATGACAATACTACCCAAACTAATCTATTTATTTAGTGCCATACCAATCAAACGCCCAAGAAATTATTTTACAGATCTAGAAAAAATAGCAAAGTTCATCTGAAAGAACAAAAGGTCAAGAATTTCAAGGGAATTAATGAAAAAAAAGGCAGATGAAGGTGGCCTAGCTGTGCCAGACCTAAAAATATATTATAAAGCAGCGGTCATCAAAACCATTTGGTACTGGCTAAGAAATAGAGTAGTAGATCAGTGGAATAGGATAGGATCACAGGACAAACTAGGCAATAACTATAGCAATCTAGTGTTCGATAAACCCAAAGACCCCAGCTTCTGGGATAAGTACTCACTATTTGACAAAAACTGCTGGGAAAATTGGAAACGAGTGTGGAAGAAATTAGGGCTTCACCCACACCAGCACCACATACCAAGATAAGATCCAAATGGGTTTATGATTTAGACATAAAGAATGATATTATAAGCAAATTAGAAAAACATAGGATAGTTTACCTCTCAGACCTATGGAAAAGGAAGAAATTTGTGTCCAAAGAAAAACTGGAACTCTTAATTGAACACCAGGTAGATAACTCTGATAATATTAAGTTTAAAAGTTTTTGTACAAACAAAACTAATGCAGACAAGATAAGGAGGGAATGTTGGAGGGGATACAGGAAAACTGGAACACTGATACATTATTGGTGGAACTTTGAACGGATCCAACCATTCCGAAGAGCAATTTGGAACTATGCTCAAAAAGTTATCAAACTGTGCATACCCTTTGACCCAGCAGCGTTTCTATTGGGCTTATATCACAAAGAAATTATAAAGGAAGGAAAGGGCCCCACATGTGCAAGAATGTTTGTGGCAGCCCTTTCTGTAATAGCTAGAAACTGGAAATTGAATGGATGTCCATCAATTGGAGAATGACTAAATAAACTATAGTTTATGAATGTTATGGAATATTATTGTTCTGTAAGAAACGACCAGCAGGACTATTTCAGAGAGGCCTGGAGAGACTTGCATGAACTGATGCTGAGTGAAATGAGCAGAACCCGGAGATCATTATACACAGTAACAACAAGACTATACAATGATCTATTCTGATGGACATGGCTCTCTTCAACAATGAAATGTTTCAAATCAGTTCCAATTGTTCAGTGAAGAAAGCCATATACACCCAGAGAGATGTCTGTTTGATCGGAATGTGGACCACAACATAGCATTTTCACACTCTCTATTTATGTTTCCTTGCATTTTGTTTTCTTTCTCTTGTTTTTTTTTCTTGTACAGCAAGATAACTGTATAAATATGTATAGATATATTTGATTTGTCATGTATTTTAACATAATTAATATGTATTCGACTTCCTGCCATCTAGGGTAAAGGGTGGGGGGAAGGAGGGAAAAATTTGTAACCGAAAGCTTTGCAAGGGTCAGTGTTGAAAAATTACCTATGCATATGTTTTGTACATAAAAAACTTTAATTAAAAAAAGAGAAGAGTGGTACATAAGGCCCAGAGAGATTAATCACTTACCTGCCAATGGATGCTTTGATATTGGCTTTATTTCATAATAAATAAAATAATAAAATCCAAAAAAAGAAATAGTTTGCCATTTTCTTCTCTAAATCATTTTATAGATGTTGTTTGTCCCTCTTTCTCAAAGATGACCATGGCATCAGAGGGGGGTGCCATGGCATGCAACTGAATTGGATTTAAGTGAGGGAGGACTGGGTAAGGTCACCTGCCTCATTTTCCCCTCCATAGCCATCTGAGTCCAGTGGCCAGATATAGATCAGGACAACTGGAAATGAGTCTAGATAATTTTACAGATGAGAAAATGGAAGCAAACAAGGTTAAATGACTTGTCCAGGGTCAAACAACTTGTAAGTGTTTGAGGATCCAGTCTTCCTGACTTCAGACCTGACATTTTATTCATTCTGTCACCCAGGTACCCCAGTCTAAGTATAAAGAAAAAGACAAATGAAAGAGATATAATGGAGTTAAGATCAACAAAATTTACCAATTAACTGGATATAAAAAGTAAGGAAGAAGGAAAACTTGAGGATGGCCATAAGATTGCAAACCAGAGTAACTAAAATTATGGCAATACTCTCTGTAGAAATTAGTAAGAAAAGAAGAATTAGGAGAGGGGAGAAGATCATGAATGTTGTTTTGAAAACATTTGATATGTTTGTAGAGCATCCAGTCAAAGATGTCCACTGAACAATTGGTCATTTAGGATTGAAGTGGAAGGGAGAGGTTAGAGTTGGTTTGGGGGCACAATGGTTAGATCATTGGCTTTAAAATTAGGAAGATTGGTATTTGAATCCTGCCTCAGACTTTTACTAGCTGTGTGACCTTAAACAAATCATCAGTCCTCTCCTACCTTTCCAATCTTCTTATACCTTGCCCCCCAAATACATACTTTTTGTTTCAATGATGCTCTACTCTAGGCTGTTGCATGAACAAGACCCTCACTCAGCTCTGAGCATTTTTTTCTGACAGTCTCCCAGGCCTAGAATGCTCTCCCTTCTCCACTCCAACTTTTCCTGATTTCCTTTAAGTCTAAACTAAAATCTTCCAGGGAATCTTTCCCAGTTCCTCTTAATTCCAGTGCCATTCCTCTGTTATTTCCTATTTATTCTTTAGACGACTTCTTCTTTGTATATATTTATTTGCATGTTATTTACCCTGTGTTAGCTCCTTGAGATCAAGGACTGTCTTTTGTCTTTTTTTTTTTTTAATATCTCTGGAACTTAGCACAGTGTCTGACACATAGTCGGTGCTTAGTAAAGATTTATTGAATTGATTTGAAATTTGACCTTCTGGGCCTAACTTTTTTTTAGCTATAAAACAGAATATTAACATAAACTTTCCAGGGTTGTTGAGAAGATGAAGGTAAATAAATAAAGAAAACACTTTGAAAACCTTAAAGTGTTATAAAATACTAATTATTTTTATATGTGAAATTCTTTGAAAAAACCTAAAATGCCAAATAAATGTTTATTGTTACTGTTATGTAAATATGTAGTTGTCTGTACAGAGATGATAACTGACTCTATGGGAGCTAATCAGATCTCTGAAAGAGAACATGGAAAGAAAAAAAAAGAGAGAATCTAAGACATAGGCCTGCAGTATATCCATGTATGGAGCTGGAATATGGATGATAATCCATCAAAAGAACCTTAGAACAAGTGACCAAATATTTAGAACTAGGAGAAAGCAGAGTTATGTAAACCTATCACAGAAAATGGGAAGGTTTGGTCATCAGTATTAGAACAAACACTACTATAATTTGAAGAAAGAGGAGAAACACTGGGAAAATTAGACTAAAGAAAAACTAGCTTTGATGTACAGATACATAATAAGATTTGCTTTTTTGGACATGGCCTATGCATGAATTTGCTTCATATTACCATTCTTATTTGTTACATGTTTCCTCTGCTCCACTGAAAGTGGAGGGTAGGAAAAAGAGAAAATCAATTTTTGTTTATTAAAAATATAAAAAATAATTTTAAAATAAATATAATATTTTGAAAGAAGTTGGAAAGAGGCCCATAATACTTTTTCTTCTATATCCTATATCCTCTATCGTTATCAAATCTTTGTTCTGTGAGAAAAATGCCAGTGAATATTGTTTCCCCTTCTCCCATTTCCACAAAAACCCTCCCTGATACCTCATTGTGGCCTGAAGGTGGCAATCGTCTTGGGCTTTCAGAAATTGTTCTGGGTTTGAAATCATATGATCTGGGTTCAAATTTTAGTTCTGTTGATTATTAACTATCTGACCTTCGGCAAAGCATTTTACCTCTGCAGATCTGAAATCTCTCACCTATAAAATGAAGGAGCTGAACCAGATAACTTACCAGCTCTAGATCTATGATACTATGATTGGTCTCTAAATTTAAAATGCTTTCCCAGTGACGAAAGAGATGACTAGAAGAACTGAATTATATCAGTTTGAGATTCTCAATATAAATGAATCCAAAAGATATATGGAAGAGGCAACTAAATTGAAGGATAAATCACAGGCTCTCTTTGGAAAGGCAAATAATGAAGTGGACAGAATTGGATTTTATTGTGTACCCAAAGGCAACAAAAAACATGATTTCCTGAGAGTCGGTGTCATCTCACTTAACACTATTCATGATTGATATTTGCAAAAAAAAAAAAAAAGACCACCACAAATGATAACTGCAAATTACATACCAAATTCAGTTGTATAGGTTGAGGAAGTAGAGGAATTTTATGAAAAACTTGATAAACCAAAAAAAAAAAGAAAGAAAGAAAGAAAGAAAGAAAGAAAGAAAGAAAGAAAGAAA
>JAJPUD010009605.1:41956-72758 GCA_023553655.1 Myrmecobius fasciatus
AAAGAAAGAAAGAAAGAAAGAAAGAAAGAAAGAAAGAAAGAAAGAAAAGAAAAACTTGGCAAAACCCTTCAGATTAATTTTACATATAGTTTCATACTTTATGAATTCATTAGAAATGTGGGCATCTACTTAGTTGGGTAGAGGGAGAGTTCAGGAAAAAGGGAATATTCTGAGATACAAAAGAGTTTTGCAGGACTGCAAGCAGGATTCTCAGGTGTGGACTACTACAGTCAGAGCCAAGCAGATCTTGCTGATGAAGCGAATGGCAGGCCTGCATTTCACTGGATCACGATTCTGAGTATTCCTTACAAGAAGTCAAATTCATTCTCAATCAAAGAATAAGGCCTTTTTTTACAATCTTAGACTATCAGTTGAGCAAGTAAGATTTTGTTTAATGCCTACTTTATGTGGTAGAGTGAATAGAAATCTGACAGGGAAGCCCAAAAGAGATGTAGTCAAGTTTTGTTTCTGATACATATTGACTGTGTGACCCTGACAAGTTAGTTGTAGGGTTAGTACTCTAGGCCCTGCAAAATAGATACTATTGTCACCCATTTTTTTTACATTTGAGAAAACTGAGTCAAACAGCAGTCAAGTGACTTGTTTAGGATCACATATGGATAGATTTGAATTCAGATCTTCCTGGCTCCAGAGCTCAAGCACTCCATCCAGCTGTGTAACCTGGTAAAAATTTTGTCTTATTCTCTACCATCTTAAAATCTGGAATGTAGAATTACACTAGAACTAGGAATGTAATTTTAATGGAATAAGTGTGTGCTTGCTGTTTAGCATACTGAGAAGCGTAGTCTTTCTCTCATCTGATTCCTGTAACTACAGGTTTATTTTCCCCCTTTCACCCCATTCCCTACTCCTCTCACTTTCCTTCTCATTTTCAGTCTTGGGACATTGAAATGTGTTCCTTTTAAGAACTATTAGTGCCATTTGAAAGTTATTTGCACAACTCATTGAGCTCTTCAGAAAAAGGTGCTTTAAAAAAAATCTAATAACTGTTTTCTTTCCTCTTTAGGAAAAATACTGTTTGGCAATAATGACCACCCAGAATAATAAGGTTAAGCACTCTTTTGCAAGATGCTATGTTTCAGACCACTGAAGGAGACTTATGCAGGGTTTTCATCAGACTTCATAAACAGGATGCAGAGTCCTCTAGGCAATGCTTGGTTGCTTTTCAACCTAATTACCTTAGTACCAGTTACTTAAAAGGAATAATCTCACTGGTGAGTAGGTAATCACTAACCTGGGTTCAGCTCTGTTCTTGATGTAGAAGAAAGATAAAACTAAATGTTTACCCTTCCCATTTCAACAACACCAGCCTATGTTGTTTGTAGCATCACTGATATACTCAAAGGCATCTGTGCTTTTTTCTTTAAGACATGCTCAACAAAATAGTTTTCTAAATAACCAATTATTTCATTTGGAAGCTGGGTCTCCAATACTGAGAATTCTCTACAATACAACTTTCAAATTTGTACTTTTTTTACAATATGATGACCAATGGTGAAGCCATTTTTGAAAAACAATAGAAGGAAATTTTTTAATAATCATTGAATTCAAAAGGTGGGAAGAACTGAAAGTTTACATTGCCATGTCCTCATTTCTTATTATTTTGCTCATTATCCCTTTATAAATTCTTCGGGACTTTTTGTTTCCTCATCTATCTGTTCCTTAGGCAAATATACATATTTTCACCAATCAGCAAAGCTAAAAAGAAAAAAAGAGATAATGAAAGCTAGTTCTAGAGCCTCTGAAAGGCAAAAAAAGAAAAGAAATGGAGGGTCCCCTCTTCTTCCCCTCCTCCCCCATCAGCCAAGCACCTGGCTTGAACAAAAGGCTGGCTCAAACTCATCAACTTAATAGTAACCACAGGAAAAATTAACTGGAGACTGAGAGATGTTTGGGAAATTTTTGAATAGTGTAACTCCAGCCTACTGCCTCCATTCAGCAGAGTAAATTTCCTCCTGATGTCTAGCTGAGAAATTGTGTGATTTTGTACTCAGTCCCAAGTTGTGTTTAAGAGACCTGCTGGCTTCTAGCTTAACCCAATCACCATAGTAACTGAATGCTCTAATTAGCTTTGTGACAGTCTCTCTCAAAAATGATTATTAAACAGACTAGCCAAGATCTGTACCCAGACTAGATTCCAAGCATACAAGCACAAAATGTTGGGATTTGTTCCTTATTATTTGTTTTCCTAAGAGCCAGGAAGTATGATTGGTACTGCAGTATTCAGGATTCTGTGATAAGGTCTCATGTCAGGAGAATTTCATTACTATTTTTCATGATTTGATTAAAACTTTTGCATACTCCACCAAAGCTCTCATCCAAACCCTTATCATGGCAATGGCTTCTCCAAGGCTGTTTTCAAAGAGAACATGCTTTGCCAGATCCTGCCAGGATGGAAAGGCTTCAAAGATGATCTAGAGGTTGGACAATGTCTTTTTGTTGTTGTTATTTTTCAAGAGTCCGTCCAGCAGTTCAGAAAAGTCTATCACTAGGAGGTTGACCATTAACTAATGAAGATTTTTCAGAGAGAACAGCTTAAGCCCACTTTTAATGGGCACAAGGCTTGTTTGCTACAATGATGAAGGGAGTGCCTTTACTGATGAACTTAAGGACTTTAAAAGAAGGTAGGTAACAAACTGTATAAAAGACGAGCCCTGGAGTCAGGAAGCCCTAAATTCAAATCCTGCTCCAGACACTTAGGACTGTGGGTAACTCAGTTTGCCTTACTCACTCCCTATATTCTCATCTTTAAAACAAGGATAAATAATTTCACATAACATGCCATAAAGGGAATAGAATATACAAGGACAGTAAATTAAGAAGGAAGAATAAAAATGATTAAGTTCTAACAAGGCAAATTCAAACCCAAGTGAGTACCCATCACATGTAAAAGTCCTGCTATTAAAATGAACTTAATATATTATCATAGACTTAATAATAACTTAATAATACAATATAATAATATATTGTATAATTCTAGACTTTGTTTTCAATTAAGGCTTCATGGAATAAAAATCTGACTATACATATACTCTATCTTGCTTTCATATGACTGATTCTCTTCATCCATTTGGAACCTGGCAAAAATGACTGACTAATGGTAAAGGCAAAGAAGTTTAGAAAAGACCATTATTAAGCAGGACTCAAATGAATGGACCAATGAGATATAAAGCAGTACAAAGTGGTAGTCTGTCCCCACCCTTGTTTTCTTGTCTTAGTGACCAAGTACAGTGTGGCTTGAGATGACTCAATTACATGGAAAGTCCTACAATTTATTTTTCTAATTCCAGACCATTCTCTCTTGTCCAGCACAAGCAGGTGACTATCTTATAAACAGAGATGCTTCACTCAATCTGTGACCCCCTGCTAATCTGTCATTTTTGGCCCTGAAGAGTAATCAATGAGATTCTATATTTTGCCATGTCTCTTTTTGCACATTTGATTATCAAACTCTATATAAACACAAGGTCCTGAAAGAAGGGGGCATCTCAGATATAAGATCCCACGTCCATTTCATTAGAGGGGATCATGGACTCTTTAATAAAGTGCCATTGGGAAAAACAAAGTGGTAGTCTGTATTCTAAGAGGTCCCACTAATGGGAAACGTGATAATTCTGGTCATATATGGTTTTTGTGAATGTCATGTATGTCAGTAATCACATACATGACTTTCACAAAAACCATATATAACCAGAAACAAAAATGTTGAGTAGCCATGGATTGAACTAAGAGAGACAATTATAGTTATATGGTCTAAGTAGTGTTCTCTGTGGCACTAAAAGAACAAGTAGAAGAAAGTCATCCAGAATATTGACCATACTTTCTATGGAGAATTTATAAGGGGAAAATAAACCAAAGTATTCAAGATGAGAAAAAAGTATTTAGATCATTAAACCAGGGATCTTTCAAAGCATCAAAACATTCCATATAAGGAACCTTAATTAATGAAGGCAAGATGAGGACCTCTGGTGGAAGTGAATCACTATCTTGGACAGTCCCTGATCTCTTTTTATAGCATTATTTCCAATGCTGTATTAATGTAACCTGGTTCTCTTTTGACCTGGAAAAGATCCCAGGCCTCAGGACTCTTAGCTGCCATGAGACAGGCATGTCCTCTAATGCCAAAGCATTACATGGTGTTGAAAGCTGTTAGAGTATGACACCGTCCTAAATAAAGGACAATGAGATCAAATCAATGAGTAATCCACGTGAACTGGAAAAGGCTGACTCTTTCTGAGGAATTCAAGAACTTCTGGCATCTCTTCTTGGACTCTTGTCAATCCACGTCCAGTGAGAAGAAGATGGAGAAACTTAGTATCAGACGTAAAAAAGATTGTAGGGTCATTTTGCACACTGTCCAACAGAACTGCTGACAAATGCTGGATATATCCTGATTTTAACCCAGGTTATAACCAGATTATAACAGGTTATAAGGTCCTCAGGGCTTCCTCAGACCTATAAAATCTTTATTCCACAATCTCCTCCATCTTCTCATCCCTGTTGAAGTTTATTGATTCCAAGACAAAGATTCACCATTGGAGTGAATGTGAAATAGGGATTCTCTGGTTCTGGAAATGTAAAAGATACTTATATCATTAAAGCCCAAAATAAAGACAGATTGAATCAGCAAAAGAATAGTAACTCAGCCACTAAGCTAACTAGGCTGCTTAGCAACATTTCATTTGGCTGTTTTAGAATACAATCATGAAAAGAATACTTTATTTTTAAGGTACTCTGTGTGATTCTGATTTGCCCAATGTATTCATATAATAAATATGTCTGAAAGAAGATTCAGGCAAAATCAAGTGATAGTCTACAATAATATATGCAGCTCCCTTTCATATAATTGTAGAGTTGGAAGGGACATCAGTGACTACCTAGTAAAACCCAAACTGAAAAGCATATATATAGAGATATAGATATATGTGTGTGTGTATGTATACATGGTATATATAACATGGTATATAGTATAAAAGTACATATGCATATATGCATCTATAATATATATTATAAACACTTATCATGTACTTCTGGAATTTTCTATCCTCAAAGCTAAATGTCCCAGGTCTCTCAGCTGATCCTATTGTAACAGGAATTTAGGTTTTGTTCATCGTTCTGAAGGTCTTCCTTTAGACACTCTACAGCTTATCAATGCCTTGTCAAAACCATAACAGAAGATCTGAACATAGCATCCTAGATGTACTTTGGCCAATCCAGGATGCAAGGGGATTATCAGTTTCTTATTCCTGGGAACAATGACTCTTAATTAAACCTAAAATGACATCAGCTTTTTTGGATGCCTTGCTACAATTGTGACATATTAAGCTTACAGTCTCCTAAACTCTCCAGATTTTTTTCATTCAAACTAATGTCTTAACATGCCTTCTTTATTTTGTAAATTTAATGTAAAATTTATAAAAATTAGTGTTTTCTTTTTTTAACCACAATAGAAGCAATGTCTGCCTCATAGACTGGGCTACTATCTTCCAGTAGTTAACTCAGATCATAGACTGTTCAAATTGAGCTCATCTGATCTTCAAATAATCAATACACATGGTTTATTGTTGAGCCTGTCCCTCAAAACTTTCCAGCTTGATATTGCTACTGCTGCTGTTGTTAGAATTCCTACTCTAGAGTTGTGCTTATCTGCTTGCTGTGTGCCCCTACAACTAGGCCTAGACATAATCATAATTCTTCACTTTAAATATTTTCCACTTTTGAAATTCAGTTGCTGTCACTGCCCCTGGACTGCTTTAGAACTATGCTTTCCTCCCTGAAGAGAATCTCTGTTTCTAGCCAGCCATGAAAAACAAGGCTTCATCACCTTGATCAATTTCTACCTTACAATGAATAAATTCCTCTTTACTCTTTTTTGTTCTGTGAATTATAGTCATATCAATACTTCCATGATTTCTGGAAATGGCATATCAATCTACTTCCCTCTTATCTTGCTCACCAACTGTTATTTCTCTCTGGGTCTCTGTCTCTCTCTGTTTCTCTCTCTCTGTGTCTCTCTATCTCTCTGTCTCTGTCTCTCTGTCTCTCTGCTCTGTCTTTCTGTCTGTCTCTCTCTCTCTGTCTCTGTCAATTTCTGTGTTTCTCTGTCTCTGTCTCTGTCTCTCTCTGCCTGTCTCTCTGTCTCTCTTTTTCTCTCTGTCTCTCTGTTTCTCTCTCTTTCTGTGTTTCTCTCTCTGTATCTCTTTCTCTGTCTCTGTCTGTCTGCCTGCCTGTCTCTCTCTCTCTCTCTCTTTTTCTCTCTGTCTCTCTCTCTTTCCGTGTTTCTCTCTGTGTGTCTCTTTCTCTGTCTCTGTCTCTTTCTGTGTTTCTCTGTCTCTTTCTCTGTCTCTGTCTCTCTGTCTGCCTGTCTCTCTCTCTCTCTTTTTCTCTCTGTCACTGTCTCTCTCTCTTTCTGTGTTTCTCTCTGTGTGTCTCTTTCTCTGTCTCTGTCTCTCTCTGTCTGTTTCTGTGTTTCTCTCTGTCTCTCACATATACCCCACACACATATACACACACATGACAATCTTCCCTCCCCCATTGCATTCTGTATGACCATTAAATAGAACCTTCTTGAAGACAGAGATTATCTATCTTTTATTTTTTTTATCCTCATTACTTAGCATAGATCCTAAAGCATGTCACTTAATAAATTTTTCATTTATTCATTCATCAACTGGCATGGCTAGTTGTTGAGAGCCTGCAGTTTCCTCCATCAAATTAAAGTTCTAAAGTAGGACTTTGGTGGAGGTGAATTTATTTCAATGAGTGAAATTATTATTAAGCATAAATTGAAAATACAGGAAAGGAATTGAAAATAATAAGAACTATGTCCATACTTGATATAAAAGAAAAAAATCAGTACCCTGTGTATTGGGTGCAAGATTACCAAAGATAAATTTATTAATTCAATTATTCTAACTGCTTAGAAAGAGAGGAGGAATTCCAAAAAGGGCAGTTTCCCTGTGCCTTTGTAAATCTCTCTGACCCAATTTCCTCTTACAATATTGTAGTCTTCCCAAACAACTCAAAAAGCATTTATTAAGCGCCCAGTCTATATGTGCCAGACACTGTGCTAAGCCAAGACAAAATTCCACCACAAGTTAAAACACAGTTTGAGAGCTCAGGTGAAAGTTCAGTTAATAATTTTGATTTATGAAACAGGAAAATAGTTAATTTTTACTGCACTATAGGGAATATTTTCTCCGAAAACATTCATTCCGTTTTTGACCACTTCATCTAATTATTTTCCTTTTAATCCTTTAAGATCTAATTTATGCATTTAAAAATATAATTCTCTGAAAAGTTCCATAGGTTCTACCAGCCTGACAAAGAAGCCCATGGCAGTTAAAAAAAAAAAAAAGGTTAAGAACCCATTCTTAAAATTTTTTCTTGTCAAATGGTTAAAGGTGAAATTTAAAGATAATTCTATGAAAGAAATCAAATGAAGGCTTCTTGCTTCTGTAAATCTGATCTTTATTTTAATCACTTCAAGCGGGAGTCCTCAGACTAACCAGTCCTTTTTCCTTTAGAAACTAAGATGGGGCAGCCAGAGTACCGACTTGATCAGTAGGACTTGAATTCAAATGTGACCTCAGACACTTAACACCTACTAATTGTGTGACCATAGGAAAATCATTTAGCCCCAATTGTCTCACCAAAAAGAAAAGAAAAAGAAAAAGAAACTGATTAGGCCTTCATTAAGAAAAATGCAAAAAGTTTCAGTGAAAGAATTGATAGTTACAGAAAAACTAATAAAGGTTTCTCATTATGATTAGGCCAAACATTTCAGCCCTAAGTACTGTCCTAATATTACTTTGTAATATGTAGTCTGAAGAGGGAACAGGAAACCTCAATATGCAGAGTCTACAACCAGAAGTAAAAGGGATGAATCATGACTTAGAACTCTAATGATAAAGCATTCCACCCACCTCTTGGCAAAGAAGTAATGGGCTAGAGGTACAGAATGACACATGTATTTTCAGACATGACCAAGGTGTTGATTTGTTTTTCTCAACTGTGGTTATTTGAAACAAGAAAGAGCTTTTATTTGGTGTTTGTGACAGGGAGGGGGTGTAGTAAGTTGTGATAGAGATGCCATAAAAAGGAGCATCAATAAAGTATTTAAAATACAGAGAAGAAAAGAAAAAAATTCAGGACAATTCTGTTACTACCATGTCAAGCTTAATAGACACTTAAAAACTAACTATATATGAGAGAAGTAAAAACTCATGTATACTTTTTTGTTCTTTGTTTTGGAAAATGCTCATGTGCGTTCTTGGCTAAGTTTCTAATAAAGTAATTTAAAAACAGAAATAAAAGGAATGGAGCAGCATAATCTCAAACGCTAGCACATGATGATAAAAGATTTTTTTTTAAAAAGAGTGAAATGATTTGCACTAAATTAATCTTCAAAATCAACTTTACTTAAATCAAGTAAAAAAAGAGTCACCAAATGTTATTTTGTGTTATCTGCCCTATTACCCTAACCTATACTTTTAGAAGCTCTGTTTAGTGGTTTGACATCATGAGGATTTGACCACCCCACCTTGTGGATATAATTCAACCTTGGTAAGTGGTTTTTCCCTCAAAACAGGAAATCAGAATGACTCTGACAGTTCTGGTGCTTGAATTAGGCAATGTATTTCCATTTTTGCTTTTTTCTCTAATGCACTTCTAGATATAGATTAGCCTCCTGTAAGAGAAGCTTGTAACTATTAAATTGATTAGGAAGGTAAGTGTCTTTGATCTACCTATACCCCTTTGATCTCTATTAACCACAGCATCTATGTTAATCATATACCTTCTAAGTTCCTCTTACTTACACTTACCATCCCAACTTCTCCCAATAAAGTCATGTTTCTTTTGGACTTCACATTTTATAAAGCACTGTCATCAAGAACAATCCTGTGAGAAGGGTAGTACATGTATTTTACTATTATATTGATTATATAGATTATATAGATGAAAAAAGGCTAAGTTGATAGACTACTTTTGATACCACTAGGCCATATATAATGATCTTGACAAACTACTTCTTTTGTTGCCACCAAGCCACATATAATGATCTTGAAACATTTAGTGAAGTCCTAAAAAAATCCAGTTAAATCAGTGTCAAAGGGAAAAAAGAAAAACAAAACACAACAATGAAGCCAGATTCTATCTTCATATACTCATATACTGAGCATCCTAACAAAAACATCCCTTTTTTTGTTGTAGATCTGGATTTTCTGGCAGTCACATATTGTGCTTTGTTAGAATAGATCTATATCTTTGGGGATTACTTGCTTTATTACAGTTCTAGAATAATCTAAATTAACATAGGAATTTATTTGGTCCACCTGGAACTAATCAATAGAGAAATGAACTAATCAGATCAAAGGAGATAGCAACAGCACATTATGGGATGAGGAAGAACTAACAGTTGTGGTCAATTTGATTGTCAAAGATTAATCAAAAAAGACTGCTTCTCTCAGTGGCCAAAATCTAAATCTAACACAGCCTAGTTATGTGTGGTCCCTTCCCAAATCACAGGTACTTATTCTCCTTCCTTCTGGTAAATGCACTCTGCATTTAATTTCGACTTGTTTCAATCTGGTTGTAATTGACTGCTGAACAAATGTTTGACAGTTTGGGCCTAGAGCTCTTGCTAGGAATTCTTGCCATACCAGACTGATAAATTGTGGTGTTGTTCAGTAGAGGAAAAAAAAAATCTTCATTTTAACCTTTAATAACAACCCTATGTGGTAGTTCTGTGACAGGTTTGCACGAACAGCATTAGCCTATTTAAAAGACTCTGCTGATTTTAGAAGAAAATTATTCCCCCCAAAATGATCAAGTTCAGAATTGTTTGTAACATGCTATAGGTTTAAGGTGGTCTTTCACTCTTTTTTCTTCTCCTTTCCTCATCCTCCATCCTGTGTTCTGAACTTCCTCCCCTCTTGTTTCTTTCCCTCCTTCTTTTCTCCTTCCCTCTCCTCCCTTCTTCTTCTCTCTCCTTTCATCTCCCCTCCTCTCCTGTTTTTTCTCCTCTCTTCTCTTCCTTCTCCTTCCCTCCACTCCTCCTCCTCTCCTTTCCTCTCCTTTTCTGTTGTCCCCTGATCTCTTAATGCATCTGACTTTGTAATGAGAATGCAATGCCATTATTAACTCCTTATTAAGCTATGTCCTTTGTGATTAAGTGAAAAAAATATCACAGAGCCCACAAACATTTCTTATCAAAGGCTTCAGTGTGTAGTATTGATTGCCAGTGGGTTCCAGGCTTGAAAAATCACAGGTAATTTTGTTGATCAGCCATGTAACAAACACACTTCTGATTTTTCATTTGATGTTGAAATCATGGTGGTAGTCCTTGTGCAGGAGCTTTTTAAAAAAAAATTTATTATTCTTAAGTGCAAAGCAGCTAAATGAGCAGGTAATTATATTGTCAGAGTCAATAAACAGCAACAAGCCTCTATCGGTTCTTGCTGGGCTCAGCACTGTTTCACAGGAACTATTGTGGAGTTCTTCCGCCACCAAATCCATTTGGCTCTATTTAAGAACTAAGTACAGGAAGGTAGTTATTGTACAAGATTAGTTTCCTGTATGCCATAAATTGGCAGTAGCAGAAAAATGCAGGATGAATTTATTAGCTTGCAAGGTCAGCTAATGGAAGAGCAAGCCTGTTCTCTTTAATCCAGCCCACTTACCAAACTTCAGACAACCTGGAAAACACCCTTTAACCACTTAATTACTCCTTAATAGTTTTAAGCAAATTAGAGGAGGGCTAGGTCTGCCACTTGCTTCTAAGACCCTCAAGGTAAACGGATTTATGAAATGCTTCAGGAATGCTAGTGGAGCTTGGAAACTCTCAAATCTCTTCTCCTTATTCAGTGTCATTCAATATTCTAGTCAGAAAACATTTATAAATCACCTAGGTACTGCACTGGAAACTGAGCATGTAGAGATAAAATAAGAAAAGGTCCCTAACTTTAGGACAATATAATCTTCTTGAGGTCAGGATTGCTTTCTCTCCTTGTGTGTCTCTCTGTCTCTCTGTCTTTCTCTCTGTCTCTGTCTCTCTCTTAGTATCTCTCTCTGTCTCTGTCTTTCTCCCTGCTTTCCTTCCTTTCCTTCTTCTGTCTCTGTCTTTTCTCTCTCTGTATGTATCTGTGTCTCTCAGTATCTCTGTGTGTATATCTTTTCCTATTTCTCTCTCTCTCTCTTTCTCTCTCTCTCTCTCTCTCTCTCTCTCTCTCTCTCTCTCTCTCTCTCTCTCTCTCTCTTTCTCTCTCTCTCCCCCCTTTTAAATCTTTGCTTCCTTAATTCCTAACAATGGTTGGCACATAGTAGACAAAGCATTTACTAGATAATGGATACTATTCTAAAATATAAGCAAATAGGCAGAGTTTCTGCCCTCAAGGAACTTATATTTTAATGGAGAAGGAAAGACACAAGCATTTAATAGGTATCTATGATGTTTTAGGCACTGTGCTAAGTACCTTATAAATATTATTTCATTTAATCTTCACAACAACTCTGGGTGCAGATATTATTATAATCTCCATTTTATAGTTGAGGAAACTGAGATGGGCAGAGGTCAAATGACCTATCAAGGGTCAAGCATACTTGAGGTCACATATGAACTTAGGTCTAGTTTGACTTCAGGCAGAGCACTAACCACTGTACAACTCTAACTTCTTCTAGTAGAAGGGGAAATCAGGGAAAAATGCATTAAAAGAAACTAAAAGGCTGAGGAGAATGGGGTACAGGTGCTTGGGCAGCAGTATGGTGGCAAAGCTATGTGAGTACACAACACAGAAAGCAGGAGAATTTACCAGAGTTGACCTGAGCCCATGCCCAAAATGGTAGCCTTTCAAAGGTGCCCCAATTAAGAGAAAGGAGCAGGAATAGCAGAGAAATGTTCCAGAATAAGAAGGATTTCCTAAGGAAAGTTTCAAGGCAATTGAGTCATGGTAGCTAAGTAGCAAGTCAGAAGCACAATCTAAAGGGTGACACATGGCACCTAAGAAATA
This sequence comes from Myrmecobius fasciatus, assembly GCA_023553655.1. NCBI lineage: Eukaryota > Metazoa > Chordata > Mammalia > Dasyuromorphia > Myrmecobiidae > Myrmecobius > Myrmecobius fasciatus. The sequence goes on from JAJPUD010009605.1 coordinate 53,986, forward strand.
TTTGCTAAATTGAATTGAATTGGGGGCAGCTAGGTGGCACAGTGGGTAGAGCACCAGCCCTGAAGTCAGGAAGACCTGAGTTCAAATCTGGCCTCAGACACTTAATATTTCTTAGCTGTGTGACCTTAGGCAAGTCATTTAACCCCAATTGCCTCAGCCAAAAAAAAAAAAAAAGTAAAAGTAAATTAAATTGAATTGCTCTCAAAATGCTTCTATTCCAACAGAGAAAAGAAGTGTCCATAAATGCCTAAAATACAAATAAAACTAAGTTAAATGGGTAAAATAGTCTCATCTAAAAGTTATGAGAATGCTAAGGAGAGAAGAAAAGGTTACTTCTCACTTAAAGGCTTGTGGAAAAGCTGGAAGGAGGTAAGAGGATTCTGGAAACTCTCTGGAAATCTAAAATTTTACCTCCATGGGTAATAATACAATCTCTAAAAAACTAAAATTAATTAGCCCTAACAAGGTATAGAACTCTGGGCCTCAAGTCAGGATGATTCATCTTCCTGAGTTCAAATCTGGCCTCAGACACTTAGCGGTTGTGTGACTCTGAACAAGAAACTTTACTTTGTTTGCCTCAGTTTTCTCATCAGTAAAATGAGCTAGAGAATCACTAGGATTCTTGGCCTTTGCCAAGAAAATCCCCAATTAGGTCATGAAGAGTTGGACATAATTGAAAATGAATGAAACAACACATCCAGAGACAGTTATTTTTCCTAAATTACAATGAGAGGTTTTTTTTTTTAAATTTTAGAATGAATTAGATTGAAAAATTGTGTTTGGAAAAAAAATCATAAGTTCTTTTGAATAACCTTGCAAATTTTATTTAAGGACATGAGGTAACATTGGGAAAAATTATAGTTTTTGGTTGCTTGGAGTAAAATATCTTTCTTCTAAATGTACATGTAACTTCTTTGATAAGTTCATTTCTCTGCTGCATGAACCACTTTCCTTATGAAAAGTGGTTTTCCCTATTTTTGCAAAGGACTCAAGCTGTCAAGTAAAATTAGTTCCGTCTGAACAAATCTAAAATGTTTACACTCATGCTTTTAGAATTTTGGTTTGAAAGAGTGTGATTCCGATTTTAAAAGCAACTACACTGTAGTACCTATATTACAATCACTGTACTTATGTATGCCCTTGAGCAAAATATGTATTCTTTCTAGGCCTCAATTTCTTCATCTACAACATCTGGAGGCCTCCTCACATGTGAGCCCCAAGAAAAGGTAGGCCAAGTTTAAGATATCCAATGATTCAGCTACCACTTAGAAACAGTTCACAAGCTGCTATCAATGTTTTTATTTTTCTAGGTGCATAAAAGAACATATTACTTTAATGCAAAAAAATTTTTTTATTTAATTAGCATAATAAATGACTGAATCAAAAGCATTTATTAAATGCTTGCTACCTGCTAACCACTAAGCAAAATGCTGGGGATACAAAAGGAGGAGCAAATCAGTACCTTCTTTCAAGTAGTGCATATTTTAATATGGGTGAACTTTTGTCTCTCACATAAAAGAAGCTTCCTGTTAAATCAGATGGAAAAATCCAGTGGTCCTTAGAGATACAATGGCACAAATGGAGGGCATAAATAAATGAGTATTTGTTGCCAGAACAACTTTAGTACAAGGGTGTATTGATTTGCACAAGAATTGGATATAAGGAGGAAGAGCTGTGTAAAGTCATCAGCCCCACTCTCTCCTCCAGATTCATCCAAGTCCAGTGGTAAGACAAAGGTCAAAACTACTGGTGATGGACCTGAATGTGTCTGGTGATCTTGACTTTTCTAAATTAAGGTCTTTCCTAGATCTCAATTTGTCTGAGGCCATGCCCATCCAAGATAAGAGTTGAGAAAAAAGATGGCTCAATTTTACCATCCCAAAGGTATCAATCTGGAAGGGGAAAACCCTCACTTTTTGGCAAGAACAGAAAACAATTTGCTATTTGCAGTTATTTTAAGCCATCAAGGCCTAAACAATGTACCGTAAAGTCTTGGGTTGGAGCTATTACTGGCAAATCAATGAAAACTCAAATAATTTAGGTTTTAAGGTGGAGTCAAATAGTTCTAATTAAAACACAATGGGCTTTTAAAAGCTTGTCTTTTCAGAGCTATATTTTAAGAAATCAAAACGAAAAACTTACAAAAGAAAAAGTAGATTGCCTCAACTTTTTTTTTTTTTTAATGAATGAATTGAATGAATGGAAAAGGAGAGAAAATAGCAACATTCCCAATTTTTGTTCAAATTGGTAAATTGTATACCCAGCAGACAGTGACTACTACTTTCAGATAATATGGTAAAGACAGTTAATACAACTTGCTCTCCTAAGAACCAAGTTCATTCTTTTCTACATTGAAGGAGTAAGCTTAAACTTACACCAACATAACTGTAGTGACACATATATTTAAGAAATCTGTGTGACAAGATTTAAGTCACAACATCTGCTCTGGAACTTCTTTCTGAGACAGTAAAGATATGACACCACAGAATATAGTATCCAATAGCACATAACCTTTTCCCCAATGAAGGTAAAGGTGTGCCTGAGAGAGAGCATTACCTAATCTCAAAATTTTCCTGCCTAAGTAATAATGATGCTCCCTAGTTTGTCTTCTCTGCTCTATACCTCATAATTGTGCACTTTTTTCATAAAGGAAAGGAGAAAATCTTCCTGATATTCTTCTTGGAATTTTTAGGCTGGACATCCTCAGAGATTTGTTTAGATCCCATTAGAGTTCATATAGAAAAGGCAGCACTAAATAGGAATATATGTGTTATGTTTGCATCCAAGTAGATTTCCATGATTATACTTCCTCTCTTTATTCTCTTTATTTTCTTTATTCTATGTTTTAATCTATAATCATCAAGAGTAATGATAGCTTATACTTATGCTTAAAGTTTACAAAGTGCTTTCACATATGTGATTTCATCTGGTTGTCACAACAGTCCTGTTAAGTAAGCAATAGAAGTTTTATTATTCCCATTTTGCAGATAAAAATCAGAGAAGATAATTGATTTGCTCAAGTAAATCTGTAGTTGGGAAAATGGAAGATGCAAGATTCAAAGTCACGTTTTTGAATTCAATTTCATTGTTCTTTCTACCAGATCCCACTGCCTATCTATCTATCCACCTATCTGTGTGTCTATTATCTATCTATTCTTCTATTTATTAATCTATCAGTGTGTGTATATGTGTATTCACGTAGTTATAGAGACATAAGTACTTTTGTTGTTAAATAATTTTTCAGTATATCTGATTTCATTTGGGGTTTTCTTTTTTATTTTTTTAAATAACTTTTTATTTTCAAAATACATACAAAGGTGGTTTTCACATTTGGGTTTTCCTTGACAAAGAAACAGAAGGGGTTTGCCATTTCCTTCTCCACTTCATTTTACAAATGAGGAAACTGAAGCAACAAGATTCAGTGACTTGTCCAGAACCATACAGGTAGTGTCTCAAGCCAGATTTGATCTCAAGAAGATGATCTTCCTAACGCCAGATCCCACACTCTCTAATGCTCCACTTAACAGAAATAGCCTAAAACTGAATGGAAGTCCTTCAGAGATTTTCACTCCTCTGAATTATTATAATATGCCATTACCCAATTCATAGGTAAAATCATTGAGCCAATGACTTAGACAATGGCTTAGATTCTGGTACTCTTGTGTAATTAAGAAATCTATGATATTGTAATGACAGTTAAAATTGATGATCTGACCTCTGAATACTTTCCAACACCATGATCCTTCTTCACACACTTACCCAAATCATCTTTCCTAAAGTATAAATCTATCCATGTAACTGCCTGTCCATGAACCTTCAATAATTCCCTATTGCCACTACAAATATATATACATATGTACATATATATGTATACATATGTATACACACATCTATATGTGTGTGTATATATATATATATATGTATACATATTTCTTTGCTTGTTCTGTAAAACTTTGCACAATGTGACATCAGTCTGCCTTTCCAGACAATAATGCACAACACCCTTGACTATTATACTATGAACTGGTCTACTCACTGTAGCTTGTATATGACATTCCTTCTCTCAACTTCATCCAATTTGCACTATCTCCACCCTCTCCACTCCACCCCATAGACACATGGAATGTACTTCCTCCTCAATTCCACCTCTTCAAATTCCTGGCTTCATTCAAAACTATACCTGTATGCTACCTCTTAAAGAAATATCCAATACCTACCTAGAGAAATCTTATTCCATTCAAATTATCATATATATACACTTAGCTATTTATATGTTTTACCCTTCCAATGGCCATCAGAGTATTATATACTTTGAAGTATAAGAATACTTACAGTTAACAACTTTCTGTTTTTATGTTTAGTCCTTCTAAACTAAGTCAAGGAACTTTTTTTTTCTCCTAATTTCTTTCCTATCCACCAGCATAATGTCCTAAACATATCAGACATTTAATAAATATTTTATTGAATTAGAGTTGATTGGAACAATCATTAGGGAAAACAGCAGGCCAGCAAAGGTGAATAGTATACCATCCCTGGAATTCTAGGAATATGGGTAATTGACATATTTAAATAGGAAAAGCAGATTAAATGCTGCTAGAATTTATTAGATGGCTACAATCATCTACTATCACCTTTGGGCCAATTTAGCTATTCATGCAGTAGGGATCAAACCCAGATAAGCCTCTGGGTTTCAGGAAGGGCATGCTTATTTGAACTGCCTGGATTTCCTGAGGGGTTTCCATGACATGGGCATGTTTCTCTGAGTATTTTCTGGTGACTTAACGTTCAGGAAGCCAGCTGGGGAGTAATATAATTCATCTATCTTTCCCTGTCTTGGACAAACCTGTATACTGTGAAAGAACTTGGTACCTCACCTAGTAATAGGGCTTCAATTCTCTGGTAATGGTAGGTCCGTGATAGTTCATTAGATAGATGGTAGGTCCCATATTTGGCTATCATTGTCATCACTATTATTATCATTACTATCGTTGTTATCCTGTTTTTCTGTGTTTCTGATTTGGTGGTTGTGCTTAGCCTCTTTTCATTACCATAGGGCATAATTGATAGTTCTGCATCTATGTTTCAATAGATATATACAATGCTTTGGTACCATCAGTGGACCTTTCTGCTAGGACCCAAAAGGGAGAATCCCTTTCTTAGTGCCCATTTGCACTCTTCCAAATTGCACATTATCTTTGCATCTACGCACTCACAAAGCTTGAGAAAGTCATTGACCAGGTCATTACAGAAGGAAAAGCCAAACAAGCTCTGAGACTCTTCAAGACCTTCATGGATTATAGTAGACTCTTTTGATGTCAGCAACTAGAGAATAATTCCCTCCTGCTTCCCATCCAGTAGTTGACTACTGACTTAAAGAAAATTACATATTGTCTGGTTGCAAGTCTTGGCAAATGCTTGTTATCACTGAGAGAATTCAGAAAATTCTATACTTCTCTTCACTCAAAGACCATGTCCTATGTGAATAAAATGAAAACAGAAAAAAGAAAAGAAAAAGAAGAAACCAAAGTGTACAAATCTTAGAAACTCAGGCAAAGAAAATTCAAGTCATCAGCTGATACAAAACCTAGGAAGGATAGGGAAACAAGAATATAGTGTCAAAATAGTCATAAGAAGACAAATCATCAGAAGAGCACAAGAAGAGCTGGCAGAAACTTGTCAGCTAGACATTGCTATGAGGATTAAATTAAGTCAGAGGCAAATTACTGTATATTTTTACATAATCATGCTTAAAGGAAAGCCAACAGCAAATTTAAAAAGATATTATTTTGGGGCAGCTAGGTGGCGAAGTGGATAGAGCACCAGCCCTGAAGTCAGGAGGACCTGAGTTCAAATCTAATCTCAGACATTTAACATTCCCTAGCTGTGTGACCCTGAGCAAGTCACTTAACCCCAATTACCTCAGCAAAAAAAAAAAAAAAAGATAGTTTCTCTTCTTCATTGTATTTCTTTTTTTGTTTTTGTTTTTTGCTTTTTACTGAGGCAATTGGGGTTAAGTGACTTGGCCAGGGTCACACAGCTAGGAAGTGTCTGAGACCAGATTTGAGCTCAGGTCCTCCTGACTTCAGGGCTGGTGCTCTAACCACTGCACCACCTAGCTTCCCCCTTCATTGTATTTCTTGCCTCAAGAAATGAGTGTACAATTTATATGGAAGAATCTATGCTGTGACATAGGTACACTTCATATAGGAAATTCCAAAAATTCGGCCATTTTATGCATCTCTGAGTCTAGCCTTTACAAGAATGCTTCCCATGGTGAGAATACTCTATCTCTTCAGCCTTTTAATAGCTAGCTCTTTTTTCTCTTTCTGTGATGTTTTTGATTTTTTAATAGGAGATTGATCTGGTAACTGGAGAGCTAAAGAAAAATACACAGAAAACTGGTTCCTTACCAGGTTCCCATCTTGCCTTACCTTTTTTTGCATTTAACAATATTTTATGTTTTTCCAATTACAGATAAAGATAATTTTCAATATTCATCCATTAAGATTTTTGAGTACCAAATTTTTTGGTTTTCTCAAGACAGTAAGCAATTCAATATAAGCTGGATATGTCCAATTATGTTAAACATATTTCCATTAGTCATATTGTGAAAGTATAGTCAGACAAAAGGGAACTACTTCGAGAGAAACAAAACAAAAATCAAATTTTAAAAACTGAAAATAGCGAGTTTCAATGCACATTCAGATTTCATAATTCTTTCTCAGGATATTTTCCATTGCAAACCTTTTGAAATTGTCTTGGATCACTATATTGCTGAGAAGTGCTAAGTCTATCATAGTTGAGCATCACACAATGTTGTTACAGTGTACAATGTTCTGGTTCTGCTCATTTCACTCAGCATCAGTTTATATAAGTCTTTCCAGGTTTTTTTTTTTTAATAATCTTTCTCATCATTTCTTATAGAACAGTATTCCATTATATTTATAAACTATAATTTGTTCAGCCATTCCCTAATTAATGAGCATCCCCTCAATTTCCAGTTCTTTTTCACCACAAAAAGAGCCACTATTAATATTTTTGTACATGTGGATCCTTTTCCTTTTTTTTAATGATTTCTTTGAAAGATACAAACCTGGTGATGGTATTACTGGATCAAAGGGTATGCAATTTTATAGTCCTTTGGGCACAGTTCCAAATTGTTCCCCAGCATGGTTGTATTAGTTTACATCTCTACCAACCGTGCATTAATGTCCCAGTTTTCCCACATCCTCTTCAATATTTATCATTTTTTTTCTGCCATATTATGATGTGAAGTGGTACCTCACAGTTGTTTTAATTTGCATTTCTCTAATCAATATAGTTGAACTAGATGGCCTCTGAGTTTCTTTTCAGCTTTAAATGTGAGATCCCCTTTTAGTTTTAAATGTGAAATGGTATGGTTCAAATTTTCCAATACCTGCTGTCAGAATACTTTACAAAAGACTTCATTTACAAAGCATCCTTAGTACTTCCCACATTAACTTTAGGGTTTTTATGCTAATGAACCTGTGAACTTCCGTAGAGCCAGAACTTAAAGGTATCTAAGAAGAATAGCTAGTGTAGTCAATACCATCCTCCTTTTCTAGATTTAGTAAAAAAAACAAAAACAAAAACAAAAAAAAAACTAATACACTTTCATTGTTTTCACAATCAAACAAACCCCAACTCAATAAAATATTCTTTCAATGTACTAACCAGTCCTTTGCTTCACTATTTATAAAAAAGGGAGAGATGGGTTTGTAGGCAAGCACAATTACGAAGATAAGAATACTAATGTGTTAAAAAATTTTTTTTCTTCTAATTTCATTTACTTTTGACACTAAAAACAATTAGCTCCAGTCTTCAATTTCCACATCAGAGAATCTTGAGAAGGAAATTGAGAAGTTTCTTAACTTTTCAAAAGTCTAGGCCAGCCAGAAAAGCAGAGAATGCTACAAGTCCCCACAGACAAAACATATACATGACTAGAACACTTTGTTCAATCATTTTTGTCCCTTTTGGGGTTTTCTTGGCAAAGATACTTGAATAGCTTGCCATTTCCCTCTCCAGTTCCTTTTTTACAGATAAAGAATTGAGGCAAACAGAGTTAAGTGACTTGCCCAGAGTCACATAGTTAGTAATTGTTAAAAACAAACAAACAAACAAACAGAAAACAAAGTTTAAGGTGGACCAAAAGGAAACCAGAGTATTATCAGCAGCTAGGACTAGAAGCCTTTATCTAAAGATATTTGCCTAGGGGAACTGTAAACAAGGAAGGGCTTTAGTGGTGATAAGTCAGAGGTTTTATCTAAAGGAGAACCAAGCATTCTTCCACACCAGGGTGAAATCAGTGGAATGGAGGAAGGGAATGAAAAGCCCCCAACACCAAAAACTTCAGATCATAATAGCAGGTCCTGAATTCCCCCTCCCCTTTTTTTAAAATAAGTTTCTTATGACTCATTGAATTGTCTTTCAACTTGTGGGGATACCTAAAGGGCAGGAGAAGGATTTTTATTGTTCGTGTGTGTGTGTGTGTGTGTGTGTGTTCTCTGAGGCATATTTGTTAACATACCACTTGTCTTTGTGTGTTCACTACCATAGAGGTAAGTAGTATGGAAATTTAGGAAAGCAGAGAACAGGAAGTCCAGAGAGTTATCTACAAAGATAACTGCTATTTATCTGAAGTTTAGTCCTGGGATCCTCTGAGGGCATATCCCTTCAGAGCTCTAGGACTTAAACTGCTATAAACAATTAAAGATGTTACTAAACATAAAAAGGCATTAGTAAGATAGTACTATATTTCTTTAGGTTGCTGCTGATCATGACCCTTAAATACAGTTTTTATGACATGTCTTAAAAACAGCAATTTATAAAGGGTTCAGTCCAAGTGGATATTTGTGATGGTGATGGTTGTCTATGACACATGGAGACAGTGATTTGCAGTGTTAAAACAAAATCTTTGTTTGGTCCTTGCCTTCAATCATGAAGCAAACTCAAGAAAAGAAAAATTAAAAGGAGTACATTAAGCACATGAAGGCAATGGCTTTAAATGCAGTTGGTGATGGTTTCAAACTAAACTATACACTACTTTTATAAGAGGAAGAATGTCCTGATAAGATGAATGTTTCTTTAAAAGGATGGGCTAATCATAAGGTAAAATCAAAGCTCATACCATGCCTTTACTATGTATCCCAAAAGTTAAAGAAATGGATCACCTTTTCCGATGGGCTCTCTGGCACACAGCGGCTGATTCTGCACAATAATCCGCACTTTGATGCTAACCAAATCTTTGGTACAGCACCACAACTGGACCTATATCACTGTTCTATTCTCAATTAATGTAATCTCAGTTGCTTATAATTTGGGAATTCATTTGGCAATCAGTTCTTTGTATCAAGAAATATTTTGGTATCCCTATGAAGATACACAAGAGGAACCTCACAAAAAGATGTTTTAACTATCAAAGATTTGGGGATCAAGAAGTCAGCCATTCCCATAGGGCCAAGGTTCCTTCCTTTTTCCTTTGGAACTAGTTCCAGGAACTTTGAACAGAGTCCATAGGGTATAGACATTGTCAAAGTTGTCAGGAACCCAGGTGCAATTCTAGATCTACAAGAGCACATATTCCTCCCCCTTCACCAGGAGGAAATCTAGAACTTGCCTATTTTGTAAGGTCAAAGCCCTATATGCATGGACCTCAGTAGTGAGGTCTTCTATTACCTATAATTTCATTAACAAATGCATGCAAAAAGCTATTCCTTTTATCTAGGAGCTTTACTGAATCTGGTCCCATATGTGAGAAACAGGAAAAATAAAATAAGGCTTGTTCAGGCTCACTCACTAAAGGGAGAAATGTAGCAAAAACTTAGATGACTATACTTTTGCTTTGCAAGCATGAGCTAGAGGTGGTATAGAGGCCAAAGAGCACCCTCCCCAACCTGCATCTGCCTGTTTAATTTGAGGGAAGACAATAGTACACTTTTTTGTTGTTGTTATAATACAGGAAATAAAATTCCTGTGGAGCCATATTAAAAAATCTGCTCCTGTGGTTGTGGCCCCCTGGTTTAAGACTAATTCTCAGAAGGCCATTCTGTTCCTAAACAGTCACATTTCATTTCAGGGGTTGGGTATAAGTACATCCTATTCGCCATCCCATGTTTTGACCCCATAGCCCATTTTTCTCATAACATAGTACCAGTGGCTAGACAATACCATGAAGACTTAAGGGGGGGGGGGGAGGTAAAATTATGAAGTGATCTTTTCCCAATTAAAAGTGGATATTAAAAAGAACTTATTTTTTCAGCCTGGAACAGTATAATTTTAAGTTTGCCTTATTGATTGCAAACAAAGAATCATAGACATCCTGGAGGTCTGATCATCATGTCCACCAGGGGTATCTCATCCCCTGAGGAAAAAGAGGCATATGCGCATATCTATCAGTTGGCCCAGTTAAAGGTACAACTGGCATAGATGCACTTTAATATTGGGTTTCCCCTGTTTCCTCAGCTCCCAGGGTGCATGGTAAAGTATAGCATAAACAATAAATAAATGGTAGATAACATGTGAAGAATTTGTTCTTAATTATTAGGGTCAAATAAACAAGAAGCCAAAGACCACTGATTGGTATTAGGGTCTTTTCTCAGTTAACTGGTTCCAAGGATCAGCGGTCCTGTAGTGCAATGAGGTCAGTCATGACAGAGTTCACCTGGGAGTGATATAGCCAGATCTTCTCCTCCACCTTGATGATAATAAAACTAACTGGTCAATAGGATATGGAAAGATCCATTCCAAGAGGAAATGTCTTCTTGGAGTTGCAGATCTACACAAAATCTGGCCCTCCAAAAAGTATGTCAAAGGCAGAGTTTTTGTCAAAATTGCCTCCTTCCAAACCAGTGAAAGAGAACTACAAAGAGAAATCACATTTCTCATCAGAATTTCATCCCCGGTGGCTATACTTAGCCTCCCAGAGGTGGATCCCCTAGCAAACGGAATTTCAAAAGGTTACAATCCACAATCCTGCTTACTGCATTTCTAAATAGGAACAAGACAAAGAGAAGTACCTAAGGCCATTTTAACTGTAGTCATAATTTTCCTAAGAGGTTCTTAACTTTTCTTTTTAATTGCTAGACACCTGTTGATTGTAGATTATAAAGGGTATGTAGGTTTAAGTTTTTCCCAAAATACCTGGAGAGTTATTTAGTTATTTCTGTGGCAAAATGTGATCTTTAGTCACAGTCAGTAGTACATGACAAGCCAAATTTTGGTATTATGTCCTTTATCAGAAATCTTGCTATTGTATTCACTGTGATATGTATGCCTGAAAAAAGTTCTATCCAATTAAGACATATATGATATTGATAATTCAATAAAGTCATCGTGCAAGTATTCAAATGGCAGGGTTACCCATTTTCCCCTCTCCTATTTTCTTTGTCACCATTTTCTTTCATAAGTAGTTGAACTATTGACAGGAGGTACCTAGAAACTACCCGAAGGACCGCTGCAAAAATACTGGAGGCAAAGCATAACTGGAAAACTTGCAGTATATTTAATTTCCTTCTCTTTCTGACTGTCTTCTCCTTTCACCCATCAAACAAGTAGGGCTCAATAGCTCTGAGTTTCTCAATAGTTTTTCCACCCCAGCTGGGGGAAAATTTATGAAAGCAATCATTAATGTCTGCTGCCGATTGATTTACATAGGCTGCAAAAATAAGTCTTCAAATGACATGGGATTTCTGGATCTAACTAAACAAGCTTCTGGGTGGCAGTACACAAAAAGATAAAAAAAAAAGATTCAGATGAATGAGTAGTTTCATAAAACTTTTTTCAAATTACTGGTTATTGTGCTGCTTGTTCCAGAACATCATAGAGGGTCATTTTTTGTATCATAAAACACTCCCCAATCCTCTTCATCATTATAATTTTAATTGGGAGTTGTTCTAGATTGTGCAGTCTTAATTTGTTCATCCTCTAAATTTACAGCATAGGACAAGACTTTTGCTTTCTCGTGTTTTGTGAGAAGGATATCCAATAGCTCATTGATTTAATCAATAATGGTGACTGGGTTCATCAAAAAAGATGGAGAGGCTTGCTGCCATAAAACAATGTCTACTGGTTTAAAGGGAACATATACTTTTCTTTGATTATTTCCTGAAAAAAATGATTCTTAGGCATGTCATGATCTTTGGTATATCCAGATTATATGAGAGTGGCCAAGAGTTATAAACGTGGTACCTCTAATGAACATGGTAAACAGGAGCAGTCTTGACTTGCAAGCTCAGTCCAACAGAACCAATAGTCCATTTGCCTAGGCTTTAAGTTTTCAAGTTGAACTTTTAATATGTACAGCTGGCAATTTATCTGGCCAAATTTGGTTTCTACAATTATCTAAGTACCAAGTCTGGCCCAAACTAAGCTGCACTGCTCAAGTTTGAGACGTTGCTGGATTCATGAGCAACAGTCCTTTGTCTCAAACTTTTAATAGCTTGACTAAAGGGGAGTCACCACCAATTCCATTTTGATTAATACAGGTATCCATAAAATTTAGTACTTACCTACTCCTGTTTTGTATTTTTTTTTTCCTTTGTGCACAAAGAATCAAATTTTCCTTTTGGTTCAGGATCTATTTCTCCTTATCCTTCCTTCCTAAGTTTGGAGAGATAAATCCCTCAATCACTTGGACTAATTGCCAGCAGAGTCCACGCTGGTCAAGACCCAGAATTGGCTTCTCTGGTCAGAGTCACCTGGCAAAATGCCTTCTAGTTAGCTTGCCAAAATTCATAAAAGAAAATCTTTGTTTGGTTTTTGCCCTCAATAGTGAAGCAAACGCAGGAAGAGAAAAAAAAAAATTAAGAGTTCAGTAAGTACCTCAAGACAACAAAATTGAGTGTAGTTGGGGCAATGGTTTCAAAAAACACAGTAAGAAGGACAGAGCTATAATGATAGCTGAATTTTTTAATGGGATCAGCTAGTAATGAGATAGGATCAAAGCATATATGGCTGCCCTTCCCTATGGGTTGCTTGAAACTTACTGCAAAGGAGATGATATCATCCTTTCCCATTGACTACTTGACACTTAGTAGCTGATTCTGTACACAGAATTACACAACTCATATTTCAAGGACAAGATTTCTGCATCTCCTAGACTCCAAACCCAGCATTATGGCTAATAGTACAGATAGTACTTACATGGCAGATAGCAAACTGTTTTTCCAGTACACATACAGCAAATAATTGTTTATACCCACAAACTGATTAAAAACCACATATTTCTGGTGACATTGTAACAATTTAAATTCAAGACTTAATACTAAGTGTTAGCCAGACCACTGTGACCCTCATTGTTTTGGAAGGTCAGATAGGTTGAATCTCACTTCTCCCCCTCAGGATTCTCCTACCTTTTAGGATTCTCTAGTACTCTTAAGGGGATTAACGGGTGGTCTCCAACTACTGAAAATTATTCTATCCCCCACTGGTTGTGCTCACTCAATTGGAGGGGGAGGGGGTTCCTTGGACTCCAGAGTTTAAACGAAACTCTGATGGTTCTATTAGTTTTGACAAATAAATATTTACATCAAGAAGTATGAACACAAATATACAAACAGTCCTCCAGCATATGGGAGCCACAATCCACCTCCACTTTTGCCTAACCTTAGTCTCTGGGGAAGAAAAGGGGATTAGGTTCACAGCTCAATTTCCCATAGGGCAGTCTTGAGTCCCAAGTACCTTTATTTCTCCAGATAAAGTTTCTCTGCTTGTTTGACTGATTGCATTATCTAGTCTGTCATTTTACCTCTTAAGGTCACCTGACTCAAACTCCCGATCTGTGGGAATTACCTCTGGATGGACCAACAAAACAGATGAGAAACAAATAACTAGAGGTCCATTTCTTGAAGTAAGGGTAAAAGGGAAGGAACAATGGATGGAAGGAAAGTCCCTTCTCACTGTTTTAGTTCCTGAAGTCTTCCCTGAGAGTAAATTATGATCTTCACTCTCTAGAAGCAGCAGTTAAGAATAACTGAAAGAGAGGAAAGAGAGCGACTGTCACCTAATCAAAGGAAAGTATACCAATTTATGTGGTAAGGGATACAGAGGGCTCCATGTTAACTAATCTATACATGCTTCTAAGTCCCTAAAGGGTGCCTTCAGGTTAGGTCAACGGCTCATTTTCCTCAAGGAGGTACAGTGATACAATGAAAAAAACACTCAAAAACAGAAGGGATGGGAGCATCTTCTCTCATTTATGGATATGACCTATCTATGTGACTTTGGACCTTATCCTTCTTAGACATCACTTCCTTCCTGTAAAATGAGAGTTGGACCTCTGACTTCAAGCAGTGTACTGTGAAGTTGAGATGAATATTCCTTCCTATTCTCTTTGTGCATTTCACAACTATTCCTTTCAGGCAAGAGTAGCTATGAATCATTTCTGAGTTGTGAGCTTTGAAAATGTGTTGTATTATTTGAAATTTAGTGTTACTTTTTGTCTAGTATTTTATAGAGAGGCATAACAGCTACAGGGATAGCTGAAGCTGCAGAACAGTTGCCAAACTACATTAATCCAGAATAATACTTTTTCCCCACCTCCTTATAACAAAACAAAACAAAACAAAAAAAACAAAAACTGCAGTTATTGTGAATCATCAATTAACACATATTTTCCTTGACTATCAATTTAAAGTGAATGATTTCAAAATAATCAGCCTCCTTCCTTTTTTTCCTGAGAAAACTAGTAAATATGTTGGGGGAGGAGAAAGGTATTTTTTGAAACCGGGTGGAAAAATCACAGGATTAGTAAGAATGTTTTTCAAGTTGATACAACTGTAAAACAAAAGAGTCAGACTAGCTATTCACTAAAGTTTCATTCAATTCTCACATGCCATGCTGCCACAACATTTAAATACTTATAGTATTTGATTCCATGAAAGTTAACAACAAAAACAAATTTAGCTGCAAGACAAATATAACTCCATCACTATAGAATGGAATTCTTGAATTCCTTAATAAGTTTCAGGATTTCTATTGACTACTATGATATATGGAAATGTTCCAGATGTTTGAACT
This sequence comes from Myrmecobius fasciatus, assembly GCA_023553655.1. Taxonomy (NCBI): domain Eukaryota; kingdom Metazoa; phylum Chordata; class Mammalia; order Dasyuromorphia; family Myrmecobiidae; genus Myrmecobius; species Myrmecobius fasciatus. Next base: position 69,025 of record JAJPUD010009605.1, read on the forward strand.
ACATTAGCCAAAGGGTTCACTATTTAAGCATCTGTTTTTTTGCTGCTTTTTCATTTTCATTTTTTTCTAATACTCTAGCTGAATTATATGGAGTAAATTTAGATTTACAACTATTGTTCAAATTATCATTAGCTCTGCTTTATTATCACTTTATATATATGTGTGTGTGCATATGTATGTGTATATATATATATATACATATATATATATATACATATGTATGTATAAATATTTGCTTTTCCCCAAAGTGCAACATGAAAGTTAGAAAGGAAATCTTTTGAAAAATCTAAATACAATTTATATAAGCATCCCTACTCAACCCTTTCACTTCTTGAATACATCAAACCAGGCTGTAGGTAATTTATAAATTCAAGCCAACAAGTACCAGAACTTATTTATAAAGTATCTAATCTGTGTCAGGCATTATGCTAGGTGATGGGAATATAAGAACAAAAATAAAGCAATACTTACCTTCAAGAAGCTTGTAAATCTGATATTCAAAGTTATTAATAAGGTAGGGTCCTTCTCCTCATTTCTAATCTCTTATTTCTTATACCTTCCTCCACACCCAAACCATTAAATGCAGTGTTATTGGCCTCCTGGCTGTTTCACACACACATTTATTTATTTATTTATTTAATAATAAAGCTTTTTATTTATGAAACATATGATTTTTCTACATTGACCTTTGCAATAACTTTTTCCCCAAGCTTTTCCCCTCCTTCCCCCCACCCCCACCCCTAGATGACAGGTAATCTAATACATGCTAAATAGGATAAATTATATGACAAATACAATACATGTATACATATCTATACAGTTATCTTACTGCACAAGAAACATCAGATCTAGAAAGAGAAGAAGAAAAAACAACCTAAGAAGGAAAACAACATGCATGGAAATATTCACAGAAAGCGTTAAAATGCTGTGTTGTGGTTCACACTCAGTTCCCTCAGGCCTCTCTCTGGGTGTATATGACTATCTTCATCACTGAACAATAGGAACTTGTTTGAATCACATCATTGTTGAAGAGAACCATGTCCATCAAAATTGATCATCATATAGTCTTGTTGCTGTGTATAATGTTCTCCTGGTTCTGCTGATTTCACTCAGCATCAGTTCATGCAAGTCTCTCCAGGCCTCTCTGAAATCCTCCTGTTGGTCGTTTCTTACAGAACAATAATATTCCATAATATTCATATACCATAATTTATTCAGCCATTCTCCAATTGATGGACATCCTTTCAATTTCCAGTTTCTTGCCACTACAAAAAGGGCTGCCACAAACATTTTTGCACATGTGGGTCCCTTTCCCTCCTTTAAAATCTCTTTGGGATATAGGCCCAGTAGAAACACTGTTGGGTCAAATGGTGTGCACAGTCTGATAACTTTTTGAGCATAGTTCCAAATTGCTCTCCAGAATGGTTGGATCCATTCACAGTTCCACCAACAATGTATCAGTGTCCCAGTTTTCCCACATCCCCTCCAACAGTTATCATTATCATTTCCTGTCATTTTAGCCAATCTGACAGGTCACACACACATTTAAAAAATTGCATGAGCAACAAGAAAAATAAAATTAAATATGATGGAGCCACAATTAGAATCACACAAGACATAACAATGGCTACATCAAAAGATCACAGGTCTTGGAATACTACATATCAAAAGCAAAAGAACTGAGGTTATAGCTGAAAATATTATCCCAGCAAAGTTAAGCATAAACTTGAATTTTAAAAAATTGCAGGACTCTGAGAATTTTGAATATCTGAAGTCAATAGAAAATTTGACATGCAACATCCAAGAGAAATATAAGATAAACATCAAAAACTAATTACAAGAGATTCAATACAAATTTTAATTTTCTATATGTGGAAATATAAACTATATATCCAAGATTATTATTACTAATTGGGTAGTGTAGAAGAAAGATTGTAGTAGAGCTGAACATATTATTCTAAAAAGCAAAACTTTGTAGAAAAAGATAAAAAGTTATCTTATACAAATGAGGTATAAAAGGAAGAACTAACAGAAGAATTAGATGGGGAGGAAGACTATCTCAACTTTCATTGGGAATGGGAATGAATTAAAGTGGTAACAATACATACATTATATATATATATACATATATATATATACACTTTGCATATATGTGTATGTGTATAAAAGTCTTCTAAATTCAGAAAGAAATAAGATGCTAAAAGGGATTATAAAGGAGGGAGAGGATAAAGGAGGGATTTTTAGAAGGAACTCTACTCACATCAGATCTAGGTTAAAGAGAGAACAACATGCATTTTGAAGTAAATAAAAGCCTTCTAAATTTATAAAGTAAGAGTAAGGAAGTAGAATGGGGGGGTGTAGAAGGGAGTATAGATTAACAGAAATGGGTTAAGGTATGCAGACTAATAAAAATGGAATAAAGAGGGAACAACAAAAATATCTGGAAGGCTATCAAAAAATCTCTAAATTCAGATGGAAACAAGAGAGCAAGGGGAAAGAGTGGGTGGAGAGGATGAGAGGAATCCTTGGAGTATAAATTAAATAACACGAGGACAAGGTAGCAGGTAGAAGTAAAGAGAGGAGTCAGGAGAGATAGAAAATAGGACATACACGCAAACATAAAATAAATATCAAGAGTAAAATTTATGTAAAAAAGCAGGGGTCATAATCACGATCTCAGATAAATTAATGCATATTAATGTATATGTGTACAGATATATGTATAGATATGTGTGTGTATAATTATGGATATCTATGTATATGTATTTGTATCTGTATATATCTTTGTGTACATGTATGTTTATGTGTATATTGTATATGTATTTGTATATGTGTATCCCTGCTTAATTATAGCCTTCTTAGGGGAGGAAGAGGAGGAAATGGGAAAAAAGAATAAAGTAAAAAGTGCATAGCAGAGAACAAAAAGAAAGCAAACAAACAAAAAGGAAGTAAAGAAAAATTAATTAAAGAACCACACCACCTCTCAGTCCCATGTATTTTTCCTGATTTCTTCCCATACCCAGAGAGTTCTCCCTCCTTTTTGCCTCTTGGTTTTCTTGATTTCCTTCAAATTCCTGTTAAAATACTGTCTTCTACATGCTTCTATAGAAACTTTTACCAACAACCCCTTTTAATTCTAATACCTTCCCCTTTTTAATGATTTCCCACTTATCCTGTACATAGATTTTTGGACATAGCTATTTATATCACCCCTATTTGATTGTGAATTTCTTGAAGGGAGGGATTATCTTTTTGTTTTTCTTTTTATCACCTTAGCTTTGCACAATACATGGCAGATAGTAAGCATTTAGTAAATGGTTATTTTATTTGACTGACAATTGAACAAACAGAAAAAAATGGGGAAAGGGGAAACAGGAGCAGCTAGAGGGATAAAGAAATTCTTATAGAAGATAGATCTTGAACTGAGCCTTGAAAAAATGAGGGAGTTCAGTTAGGTTGTTAAAATATATCAGGCCAAGAAAAGATTTTCATTTGCAGCATGAATTGGGAACAGGGAGTAACTGAACAATGAAGAAGATAAGGAAGTTTAAATGTTTCAAGCTTCTTCTAAGATAATATTTCAAAATGTGCTTCTGTTATTTATTTGAAATATAATCAACACTTATTTATATACACAATGAAAAAAATCTGCACTTAAGAAGTGAATAATCTTTTTTAAATTATGACAACTTAACCTTGATATAAATTATCTGAACAAATTCACCTCTTCAATT